>VMDO01002302.1:0-39027 GCA_007922755.1 Pedetes capensis
AAGCAAAAAGCAATTGAACATTAAAAATCCTAATACTATTTCATTGTAACTCTTAACACCCACATATTCTGGGAATTATGAATTCTTTTCTGAACATATTTTCTCTAAATTGAGATCAAATACTTTTAGATCTGGAAAATATCCTGAAAATGGATCAATGGAGAGACCTAGCCACTTTCTGTGCCTTAGAATTAATAGTTCAGCAGACTTAGAATTCAGATCTCCTAAATGCCTTAGCATTACTTATTTCATGTTTTTCCTGCTCCTTCATCTCTGAATTATTTTATAGTATCCAATGCACATTGTTTCCCACCTACCCCTTCATCATTCCCCCATAAATGGGTCTCTGCAGTTCCTTGGTGCTTTGTGGAGACTAGGGGATGCAGTAGGAAAAGGAAGGTTGCAAACTGAGCTGGACTCTACAACTTACTGAACCAGAGTAGCTCCATTTTTCAGTTGTTTCTCTTAGGATGATTTCCTAAAACCAGGCATTCATGACTTTACTAATGATTCTTCTCCCCTATCTTTTTTCCCCCTTTTATTGATAAATGTTGGTGGGGTATGGAGTAATACAGCATTTGCTATTTCCATTGTACAACTATTACATAGCTTTTGTTTACATTTTCATCAACTTACAAAGTTTATGGAACACTTTGATTAATATGTAGTAAAACTCATATACAATTGTAGGTTATAGTCCCTTATTATTTCCCATATATTTGTAAAGTTGCATCATTTACACTGAGATCATCCTTTCACCTTTTATCCCTTTGCATTACTTCCCCTACCCTTCCCACCTTCCACAACCTTTGCTTACACCCACTAGTCTCATCCCCGCTTCTTTCTACTGTGCTTATATTTTCCCTTCTTAACTAAGTCTGATTGTTAATATTTTTATATCTATGTATCTTTACTTTTTTCTACCTTTAAGTAAGATTTAGCTCCCAGATATAAGTGAGAACATATGGTATTTCTCTTTTTGAGCCTGTGTTTGTTTGCTTAAGATGATATCCTCCAGTTCATCCATTTTGCAAATGACACTATTTCATTCTTTTATATTGCTGAGTAATACTCCATTGAGTATTTGTACCACAATTCTTTTTATCCATTATTCTGTTGATGGACATCTTGATTGGTTCCATATCCTTGTGACTGTGAAGTGTGCTACATTAAATATGGAGATACAGGTGTCTCTGTGGTATCGTGAATTATCATCTTTTGGGTATAACCCCAGGAGTGGTTTAGCTGTGTCATATGGCAGTTCCATTCTTAGTTTTCTGAGATATCTCCATATTGACTTCTGAAGTGGTTAAATTAATTTACAGTCCCACCAGCAGTGTGAAAGGGTTCGTTTTCTCCACATCCTCACCAGTATTTGTTATTATTTGTTTTGTTGGTCTTGGCCATTCTTTACTGAAGTTAGGTAGAATTTCAGAGTTGTTTTCCTTTGCATTTACCTAATGGCTAGAGATACTGAGCATTTTTTCATGTGTTTCTTAGCCCTGTGAACCTCTTCATTTGATAATTGTCTGTTCATTTTCTTTGTCCACTTATGTATTGGGTTATTTTTTGTCTTGGGATTTGCTTGGTTAAGTTCTTTATATATTCTAGAAATTAATCCTCTGTCAGATGTGTAGGAGGCAAAGATTTTCTCCCATTTAATGAGTTCCTCCTTGACTCTGTTGATTATTTCCTTCACTGTGCAGAGGCTTTTTAATTTCATGTAATCCCATTTGTCAATTCTTGATGCCATTTCCTGGGTGATTGGAGTCTTGTTAAAGAAATACTTTCCTATGCCTATGTGTTGGAATGTGTTTCCTATCTTTTCTTTTAGTAGCTTTAAGGTTTCTGGTTTTATGCTGAGGTCTTTTATCCATTTCAAATTGACTCTCACGCAAATTGAGATATACAGATCAATTTTCAATTTTCTGCAAATGGGTATCCAATTTTCCCAGCACCATTTCTTGAAGAGGCTATCTTTTCTCCATTGAACCTGCTTAGCCACTTTGTCAAAAATCGGGTAACTGTAGTTGTGTAGGTGTTTCTCTGGGTTTTCAGTTCTGTTCCATTGGTTTTCAAGCCTATTTTTGTTCCAGTACCAAGCTGTTTTTGCTACTATACCCCTGTATTATACTTTAAAGTCAGGTATTATGATACTACCTGCACTAGTTTTGCAGCTTAAGATTATTTTGGTATATGCAGTCTTTTGGGTTTCCATATGAATTTTAGGAGTTTTTTTCTATTTCTGCAGAAGTTGTCACTGGGATTTTAATGAAGATTGCATTAAATAAATCTGTAAATTGCTTTTGGTAATACAGTAATTTTTACAATGTTAATTCTCCTGATCCATGACCATGGAAGGTCCTTCTATCTTCTAGTATCCTCTGCAGTTTCTTTCTTTAATGTTTTGAAGTTTTCCTTGTAGAGATCATCAGAGTCTTTGGTTAGATTGATTCTTGAATACTTAATTTTTTGGTGGGCTATTGTCAAAGGGATTGTTGCCTTAATTTCCTTCTCTTCCTGTTCAATATTGGTATAAAGAAAGGCTACTTATTTTTGATTGTTTATTTTGTATCCAGCTATTTTGTATTCAGCTAATTTGCTGAAGAACTTCATTAGCTCTAAGAGTTTTCTAGAGGAATTTTTGGGGTCCTTTAGGTAAAGGATCATGTCGTCCGTGAATAAGTATAATTTGACCTCTTTTTTGCCTATCTGTATCCCTTTGATTTCTTTCTCTTGCCTGATTGCTGTGGCTAGGACTTTGATCACAATATTAAATAAGAGAGGAGAGAGTGGACATCTTGTCTTGTTCCTGATCTTAGAGGGAATGGTTTCAATTTTTCCCCATTTAATATGATATTGGCTGTAGGTTTATCATAGATGGCCTTTATGACATTGAGATATTTCTCTATTATGCCCACATTCTCCAGGACTTTTATTATGAATGGATGTTGCACTTTGTCAAAGTTCTTCTTAGCATCAACTGATATGATCATGTGATTTCTGTCTACCAGCCTCTTGATATGTTGAATTACATTGATTGATTTTCACATATTAAGCCAGCTTTGCATCTATAGAATGAAGCACACTTGATCATGGTGTATCTTTTATGTGTTACTGAATTCAGTTTGCCAGAATTTTGTTGATGACTTTTGCATCAATATTCATCAGGGAAATTGGTCTATAGTTCTTTTTCCTTAAAATGTCCAGGATGATACTGGCTTTATAGAATGAGTTTGGAAGTGCCCCTTCCTTTTCTACTTTGTGAAAGAGTTTGAGGAGAATGGGTGGTAATTCTTCTTTGAAACTTTGATAGAATGCTGCTGTGAGCCCATCAGGACTACAGCTTTTCTTTTTTGGGAAATATTTTTTATTACTATCTCTATTTCAGTGAATATAATGTGTCTGTTTAAATTAATTATGTCCTCCTGGCTTAATTTTGGTAATTTGTATGTGTTAAAGAACTTATCCATTTCATTTGTGTTTTTGTTTATTAGGGGAATACCATTTCTCAAAATATTTCCTTATGATCTTCTGAATTTTTTTGGTATCCATGGTTATGATCCTTTTCTCATCTGTAATTTTTAAAATTGGGGACTTTTCTTTCTTACTTTTTGTGAGATTGTTTAGGTGGGTGTCTACTTTGTTAACTTTTATGAAGAACCAACTCTTAGTTTCATTAATTCTTTGAATTTTTTTAGCTTCTAATTAGCCAATCTCTGCCTTGATCTTGATAATTTCTGTCTGATTACTCACTTTGGGATTGGCTTCTTGTTTGCCTTCTAGTGCCTTAAGGTATACCATTAAGTTATTTAATTGAGATTTCCCTAGTTTATTGATGAAGGCACTCGTGGCTATGAAATTCCCTCTTAGAACTGCCTCTGTTGTATCCCATAAACTTTGGTAGGATGTGTTTTCAACCTCATTAAATTGCAGAAATTTTAAAATTTCCTCTCTGATTTCTTTGATGACCCATTGATCATTTAGCAGTACATAATTTCCATGAATTTGTAACATTTCTGAAATTTTTCTTATTTTTGGGTTCTAGTTTTATTCCATGGTGATCTAATAAGATACAGGGGATGATTTCTATTTTTTTGTACTACTGAGGCCATTTTGTGGACTAAAATGTGGTCTATCTTGGAAAAAGTTCCATGTAGTTATGAGAAGAATGTATATTCCACATCTGATGGATGGAATATTCTATAGATGTTTGTAAGATCCAGTTGATCTATGATGCTATTTAAGTCCCTCATTTCTCTGTTGATTTTTTGCTTTGATGACCTGACTTTTGGCAAAAGTGGGGTATTGAAATCTCCCATTATTATTGTGTCTAACCTGATGTATTCCTTTACCTCCAATAAAATTTGTTTTATGAAGCTAGATATACCTGTATTTGGTGAGTAAATGTTGCAGGAAAACCAACCAAAGCCAACTTAAAGATGACAGAGATTTAGTGAAGGCTTAGTTAGTAAATTACTCCATATTGGTGGTGGAGGCTGTGGTTGATGACCTCACAACATGGCATATCGGGAATAGAGAGTGACCTGGGCTGTGGGTCTGGGGTGAAAACCTCCAAAGGCCTACCTCCAGGGAGCTACTTCCACAAAGCAAAATCCCACCTCCAAAAGTTTTATAACCTCCTGGCACAGAACCATCATCTGGGGATCAAACATTAAAGCACTCGACCTTTGGGGGACAGTTTATATTCAAACCATGACATTAAGTAAAAAGACCTTCCAGAGCACATGTTGCTGGCCCAGGCTCCTCAAAGCATGGTCCAGAGGCAGTTCCAATCCGAGAATTCTTCATGAGTGTTCTGTGGTGAGATAAAGAAATTGAATCAGAATGTAAATCAAGTACATTACTAAGTTCAATCTTAGTTCAACTGGCTTTTTTAATACTAAGACTTTGTCAAAGAAAAGATTAGTACAAAAAAGAAATAGTTTGTAGACTGGCTTCATCAAGTGGCACTAGAAGAAGTTCTTCTGGCTTCCTTCCAACTGGATGGTCACATTTGCCCTTCTTGGAAATTCTAGATCTGCCACTTTAAGCATCCTTTGTCTTTCATTTCTTTAACAAACATTTATTTGGGGCCTAAAGTGTACTAAGTACTGTGCTGGATTCTGGGAACATAGTGGGCAGATAGTCTATGAGGATATCAGTTGTCATCCAATGAGACAATGTGTGGAAGCACTTTGTAAACTTCATTATGTTTAAGAGTCAATATTCTCTTTCCTCCTGTAGATGGAATAAAAGGTTCCAAGAGAATAAGCACCCCACACACTATTGCCAGAATAAGAACTTGCCACTTTCTGGCATTCTTACCTTTAGCTGTATTTGCCTTCATTTCTTTTTCTCTCTGTGGTGGGTCTCATCTGGAAGAAGATTGTTCTTCAGTTTAAGAAGTAAGAAAAAGAATTTATAGTTGCATTTCAGATGAGAAGCATGGGACAATTCCATTTACTCCCAGCCTCCTTCCTGGGTGTCTGAACATAAGGCTATCAGAGCTTACATGAAGAATAGTGAAACTTCAGGTAATGAGAGCTGCTATTAACTTGACCTCAGGGGGAGTGCCAGTGAGAATGAGCACTTGCACAATGTGCTTGTGTCCTCTTGGCCAAGGGATTTGGGAAGCAGCAGGAAAAGGTCACGGGACGCTGAGGAATAGAGACATGCCATCAAAGAGGTTTGGAAGGATGGAAAAGAACAGTGCTTGGTCTGTTGTTGTTAGGTGCCATCAAGTCGTGTCCAACTCATAGCAACCCTCATAGGGTTTTCAAAGGCTGATTGTTTTGGGATTGCCTCCAGAGTGGATTGCCACGTCCTTCTCCCAGTGCTGGGAATTCTTTACAGTGCTGGGAATCAAACCTGGGACCTCAGAGAGTGCAGAGTGGTGCTCTACCAATTGAGCTAAATCCCAGCCTCCCCCCATGTGCTGGGCCTAGTGACTTTAAAAGACTAGCAAGTCACTATGGCAGTGTTAACATTTGTTAAATCTGAGAAGTGCGTATGTGGGTGTTTTAGTTTTTTCCTCTGTGCCTTTTATGTTTTAATATTTCATAATTTAACATTAAAAAATTGAAGATTCTTAGAGTAATGTTTTCAGATGATCAGTATGTCACAGAAGAGAAATCAAAATAAATATAATATTTATGCCCCTAAAATTATGAAGGACAGAGGTAGATGGGTGAGTGTGTATGTCCAAGAAGATTTAACATGCATCAGAATCCCATTCAGTGTGTAAAATGTGGGTTACTGACTCCACCTGTTTCTGATTCAGCAGGTCTGTGTTGAGGCCTAAGAATTTGTATTTCTAACCAGTTCCTGGGGCTGGGGTTTAGCTCAGTTGGTAGAGTGCTCTGTACTCTCAGAGGCCTTGGGTTTGGTCCCCAGCACTGCAAAAATGGGAGAAGAATGTGGCAATCCACTTCTGAAGCAATCCTGAAAAAAAAGAAAAAAAATCAGCCATTGAAAACCCTATGAGGGTCACTCTAGTTGGACCCAACCAAACAGCACCTAACAACAAATTCCCACCATAAAGAAATCCTAATAATTTCTTGTCTTGTTGAGTAGAGATTATGTGCTGTTCCCACAATTATCTGCATTGGTTCAACTCACTCACTGAATAGATATTTAGAAGTTACCTGTTGTTGTTGTTAAGTGCCTTCATTTTTTGGGAGTGGGCTGCCAGGTCCCTCTCCCAAGCCTGGAGTACCTGGTGTTCCCAGGTTGTCTCCCATCCAAGTACTAACCAGGCTGGACCCTGCTTACCTTCCGAGATCTGAAGAGATCAGATGCCAGGCTCGTTTGGCTGCAAGCAGGAGTTACCTACTATCTGTCAAATACTATAAGTCAGGGAGGTATACTTCATTGTGCACATACCTTATCTGGAATCAATTACTAGGTACATATTATATGTTTATGCCAAAAGATGAAAATCATGGAGATACCAAAATAAGCTGTTGGATATTATAGTAACTAATGAATAGGTTAGGTGGACATGCTGGGGAGGAATGTGTATGAAAATTTGTTTTCTTACACATGGTATTTAATTATGGAGGCAGATTGTTTTCCCTTTCTCTTCTTATCTTCTCTCTGCCCTCTCTTATTTTCTCTCCCTCTCCCCTTCTTCTGGATAGACATGATTGATTGACTAATCCAACAACTATCTCAACCCTCTTCCTGGCTACCTGTCACCTGAGGTTCTAGAAAGCCAGGCATTTGCTATGCCACCTACCCTGGCATCCTGGGCTGGTCACATGTCCTAGTTGTGGTCAATGAGACAAAAGTAGAAATATATTTGGAGCCTTTCAGGCTCATATACCACCAATTCCTATTGCTTCCAACTAACTCAGCACATTCTCATCCACTCTTCTTCCTTTCTCTTTTCTCCTTATTATCACTGCATTACTCCCCCCCCTCACCATTTTGAATTCTTAGCATCCAGTACCTCAGAATTGACTATATTTGGAGATAAGGTCTTTGCAGATGTGATTAAGTTAGGTTGAAGTTATTAGGTTGGCCCCTGGTCAAGTATGACTGGGGTCCTTAGAAGAAGAGGATGTTTGGGCACAGATACAGACAGAAGGAAGAACATGTGAACACATGGGGGAAGATGGTCGTCTATATGCCAAGGAGAGGGGCCTCAGGTGAAACCACCCTGCTGACAGCTGGAGCTTGTACTTGTAGCCTCCAGCACTCTGAGAAAATGATTCTATTGCTTCAGCAACACAATCTGTACTACTTTGTTGAGGAAGCCCCTTCTCTTCATTCTATTCTTTCATATTCATTCATTCTCATATTCTCTCTCTCTCCTTCTCTCTCTCTCTTCCTCTCCCCCCCGCAACCACTATGTGTGATATTTTATGTACCAATGAGCACCCAAGAGTTGGGCTTGCTATAGCTTGGATGTTGAATGTTCCCAACATCCCCCAACGTTCATGTGTTAAACAGAGGGATATGGTGCTGTTAGGTAGGGGTGGAACTTTAGGAGGCAGGGCTTATGTGGAGGTCCTTAGGTCTCTGGGGACATGCCCTTGAAGAGGACTGTGGGACTCTGGCCTCTTCCTCTTTCTCTCTTGTTTCCTGACTGATGAGGTGAGCAGTTTTGCTCTGCCATGTTTTCCCACCACCCAGCACATCTACCAGAGGCCCAAAGCAACAGGTCCACCCATCTGGGACTGGACCCTGTAGCACACTCAGCCAAAATCAACCTTTTCTCTCTATGAATTTTCTCAGGTATTTTATTATAGTCACAGAAGTCTGACAAATGCAGGACCTCTGAGTAGATTTCTCATGTCTCCTTGGCCAGAATTGTGTTGCCTGCTCTTGTGTAAACCAGGATCTGAGAAGGGGAGGGGACCACCATAGCTAATATGAAACAGTCAAGACTCAACTCTCTTTGGCTGGAGTGGAATCTGTGTTTCTTACAGTTCGTAGATACAGAATGGTGGGGCCAAGATCGTAAGTAAAGAGGGTTCTATAAGAACAGAAGTCTGCAACTCAGGAGGTGGAGGCAGGAGAATCGCAAGTTTGAGACCAGAGTCAGTCTGTGTAATTTAGCGAGACACTGTCTCAAAAAAGTAAAAAAAAAAAAAAGAAAAAAAATGGGCTGAGGGTACAGCTCAGTGGTACAGCAGTTGCAGAGCCTGCTAGCGTGAGGCCCTGGGTTCAGATCCCAGTTAAAAAAAAAAAAAAAAAAAAGAGGAGTTATAAGCCAGGGGTGATTTTGCCCTCCCTCTGAACTCAAGGGGTGTTTGGTAATGTCTGAAGACATTTTTAATTGTCACATCCTGGCAGAGGGAGACATTGTCATTGGCATCCAATGGGTAGAGCTCTGCCAAGGCTGCAATGCATGAGAAAACATGTCCCCAACAAAGAAACACCCAGCCCAGTTATCAGTAGTGCCAAGGCCAAAGAACTCTGTGTGAGAGGGAAGGCGGAGGGTCTGTCTGTGAGGACGACAGTGGTATCTGTCATGGATGGATCTGTGTGTGGAGCATCCCTATACATCTAGCCTCCTTGGGCTACAGCATCCCTGAGGGACAGCCAGTCCCTCAGGCCAGCCAGTCCTTAGTCCTCAAATGTATGACTGAGGCCCAGGTGAGTCAGAAAGATTTTTGCAGAGTAAAATCAGAAAGGAGATGAAAAATGATTATTTGGAAATAAATTTTAACATTCATATAGATTCTCTGAGACTGCAGTCTGACCCATAAACATGACTAAAAATAGGAAACTGTGGTGGCCTGTCAGTCTAGTCACTAAATTTCACTAGCTGCAAGTATAATAATGCCTTTGTCACCGTGTTGAATTTATGTCTTTTATTATTTAAAAGATATTAGTAACTTGTTTTGGCATATTGTTGGTACATATTTGTATTACTTTCATAATTTCAAAAAGTAGCTCCCTAAGCATTTTAATTAATGGTTAAGATTTTTATATCTACCCACCTTGACATTTTGCCATTAGTAATAAATGATATGATAAAATGTATTTGTAGTTTAAGTAATGCCACAGCAGTTTTGAACCTTCTTTGGAATGTTATTTAAATACGGTTGATATATATGGATAATAGGAACACTTGTTTCCACAAAGATAGCTAGGTTTTTAAAAAATCAATATTGTGACCTGACATTTCCATTGCAAATATATTATTTGTCTTGTTTGTGTTATCGCTGCTGTTTGCAACATCACATTTTCCCCCTCAAATAAAAAGGAATAGTATAGAAAACTAGCCAGTTTGGCTAAGAGTTTCATGGTGTTTGATTTTGTTCAAAGTGATCATGCACCTATTTTATATGCAGTTGGTGTTCTGTATTTGTGGGTTCTTATGTCTGTAGATTCAATAACCACAGATGGAAAATAATAAATAATAAAAATATTGTAAATGAATAGACATTTTTTTCTTTCCATTATTCTCTAAATGAGTCAGGACAGTAACTATATATCATTTCATGGTATTAGGGCATTTTGTTAGTAATTTTTAAAATTATTATAAAATAGGTTTTATTATATATTAGGTTTTTTAAGTAGTCTGAGGATAATTTAAAGTATATGAGAGCATGTACATATCCTACATGCAAATACTGTGGCATTTTATTTGTGTGACTTGAGCATCCACAGATTTTGGTATCCATGGGAGTCCTGGAACCAATCCCCCATGGTTACAGAGGAGCAACTGTATAGTATAATAAGTCAACTTTGAATATGCCATAAAACTCATAGCTTAAACTGCAAAACATTCTCTGCTTTTTACGCTGTACATTACAAAGCCTACCATCCAGAATGATTGCTTAAATGTATCTTCATCAATTAATGCAGACTTTACAGTGGACTTCATTTTTAATAAAATTACCACAAATGTACTTACTTACATGTACTCTTGTGTATTCACATGCATTTCTTACACTCATTTCTTTTATTTAACCAGCTGTTGTGTGTAAGTAGAAATCATCATCTTTAATTCAGTCTCCAGCTTATTATAGCCTTAGAGTCTTCATAGGGAATATTCATATTCAGTTTGAAAATACTCTTCAGCTGTGTTTTTCAATTTAGTTGCCTATGGATGACAGATAGTGATGTTTTACACACTGGAGAGCACTTCATTTCCTTATTACATGGATGTATCTCTAGTTGGCTACAGCTTCCTTGCTATTAATAGCTGTTGAAGATGCACTGCACATCTAATTTAGCACTGCCTGGAGTGACACCACTGGTTCTCAGTTACTTTACTACCACTATGAACAGATTATGCCACAGGGGCCTGTAGCTATGCTATCCTGGCATTCAATCCCATCAGATCTGGGAAGCTAAGCAGGGTTGGTCCTGGTTAATACTTGGATGGGAGACCAACTGGGAACACCAGGTGCTGTAGGTTTGTGAGGAAGACATGGCAGCCCACTCCCAAAAAATAATCAGCCATTGAAAACCCTATGAATAGCAGAGAAGCACTGATATAGTGCCAGGCATGGCCCAGTGTTGGGGAGTGTTTCATCTGTTGTACATAGGGTCACTATGAGTCAGTCCTGACTTGATGGCACCTAAAATAACAACAACATGCCACAGGGAGCCTTGAGCCACTTGATAAGATCATTGCCGTTCAAGACTGACTCTAAGACATACTTTCCTCTCTGTGACCTCAGTGTCCCTCAATAGCCCAACTCTTTGGTTTGGTGCCATGACAGAAATCAGGAGACAATCCCACCTCTTTTGTTTGACTTCATCCATTCCTATCCTTGTGGAATATGCAAGCCCACAATGATGGCTCCTGAGTTTCTATATATAGCTTAAGTGAGCAATATAAAGGTGGTGAGGGAGCTTGTCATGAATGTATGTTTTCAGAGCAAACATTTTTTGTTTTATTTTAATTATTTCTAGGCAGCTGTGAGAAGGTTTGTGGTATGGGGTTGGGGATGGTGTATAAGGCTCACCAAGTCATCCTTTGGCAGAGCCACTGGCCAGTGTCCTCATGGAAAACCCCTGTGGTATGACACTAAAGACGACACCTCCACTACAGCTTTTCAGAGTATGACATCAGCCTGCCTCTTGGATCTTCGCTCCTTTGCTCCTGGCCACCCTAGCCTCCCACACAGCCACACTATGATCATTCAAAGAACAGGATACAAGGCCATTTCTTTTCTTCTGTTCCTTAGTTTTTAGTATCCCCAACACTAAATTCATCCCCCTCTCTTGTTTATCAACAACACTTCCTCCATGATACTAGTCACCACAAGTCAGATGTGGAATTCTAGTTTTCCAACACACAGCTTTCCTCAGCCATGGATTGGGAGCTCTTGGAAGGCAGAACTATGTCTTACTCACCTTGATATCATGAGTACCCAGATAGTTTCTGATATTTGACAGGCATTCAATCAAAGTGTTTTGCATTGAGCTCCATTGTTAGTATGGCTCTCTGTCTTTAACAGCATCAATGCAGGAGGAAGGTTTTCCTCCCAGAACCCTGGGTAAACAGGTGGCTGAAATTGAACTCAATAAATGCTGAGCATTTATAACAATGTAAAGTATGTCCCTGCCTTAGTAAAAAGACTCTATTTCAAGATTCAGGAATATCATTATGAACATTGATTAGTACACTGAGTTCTACTATTAGCCACATTCCACAACCTATGAAGGTGCCCTGATATGGTATTATTAATGCATCTGTAAATATAATGTGCATATTGACAAAACAAGCATTGGTTTATCCTGTGACCTTCCAATAAGTACCTAATGTTATTCCATTTTGTCACAGTTTGTTTTCAGTGAGTGAATGCAGGTTGATTTGGCTTACAAAACATCTGGAATATGCTGTTTTTTCCAAGAATATTTAGTGTGAACTTCTCTAAAATGTTTCTTGCTTCCTATTTCTGAAAAATATTAATATCCAGCAAGGGAACTTTTAAATATCTAGTGACTGTAGAAAGTTATATGAACTTGGACTATATTATTTTTCTCATGTAGTACATTTTTTTTACCTCCTTTAGTGAATCAGGTTGTTGTCACAACAAAATGATTACACACTATGTTAATCATGGTACACCAAATGACTGTCTTTTATGCATCTAGTCATTCAGTGAGTACCATATGCTATGCTAAATTCTGACGAATTAAGAGTGAAGGAGATAGCCATGTCTCTGGGTCTTCACATTTAGAGAGGAGAGACCAACTAATAAGTAGAGACAAACATAGTATGTGACAATTCTGAAATTTCACCAGCCTGTAAAACATTGGCTACCTTTACAAGATCATTTAAAATTCCTACAAATTTTCATTGCTGATTCAAGAGTTGTTGTTGTTGTTGTTGTTAGGTGCCCTTGAGTTGAATCTGACTCCTAGCAACCCTCAGAAGGTTTTCACTGACTGATTGTTTTGGGATTACTTTGGGAATGGATTGTCATGTCCTTCTCCTGTTTTTGCGGTGCTGGGGATCTAACCCAGGTCCTTGGAGAGTGCCAAGCCGCACTCTACCAACTGAGCTACTCCAGGCCCCGATTCAAGAGACCTAGATCAAAACAGAGCCCTAAATATTTGGTGGCATTCTTTGTATACATTGTTGTTGTTGTTGGGTGCCAAGGAGTTGATGTCCAACTCATAATGACCCTATGTACCACAGACGGAACACTATTGTCACACTTCTCTGTTACTCATACGGTTTTCCATGGCTGATTGTCTTTTGGAATTGGGTTCCTGGGTCCTTCTCCTAAGCCTATAGCACTGGTGTTTCCAGGCAGTCTCCCATCCAACTACTAACCAAGTCTGACCCTGATTAGCTTCCAAGATCTGATGGGATCAGACACCACAGTTGTATGGCTACAAGTTTATATAGATTAGATACCCAGTAAATTAATCTCAGTGGGTTAACTTCTTGGGAATAGCATCAACCAAAAGCACAAGATATGCAGGGTGAGGACACAAGGAGAATGCCAAATGTGAACTGGAGATCTTGATTCATAGTGGGAAAACATGAGTATTGTGTGGGACTGTATTAAATGATTATCCTAGTGAAGTAATTGGCAAAGGAGAGTTCTATCAGGTCTTGGGGCAAAGAGAAGGATGCTGTAACCCTATCAAAGCAAGGTAGTTGATAATAGCAGGTGTTGGGCTTCAGAACAGCTGTCAAAGTTTACACTAAAAATAAATTTTTTATAGGTTTTTTTTTAGACCAGGATTACCTATGTTCAATATGTAAAAAGTTCAATTTAGAATCTACCAAGATTCTCATTAAGCCATGTAGGATTTCATTATGTATTCTTCTACATGAATGAGACTAACTTAAAAACTTAAAGGCTTTCTAACAAATATATATGCACGGAATTAGAGAATTGGGCCAACCTAATTTCACCTTTTTTTAATGATAACTTAAAATTTAGAGATGAAAAATTGTTTTATGAAAGGACCAATAGAAGTTTCTACTGAGGTTGTTGTTGTCCCATATAGTCATGTTGTTGTTGTTAGGTGTTGTCCAGTCAAGTCCAACTCATAGCGACCCTTTTAGGGTTTTCAATGGCTGATTGTCTTGGGATTGCTTCAGGAGTGGATTGCCATGTCCTTCTCCTGTGGACTAGTCATAGGATGTTAGAATTAGAAATGAGTGATTCTTTCTGCCAGGGATTTTCAAATGTGGTTTAGCCATAGAATCCTTCCTTTAAACAAAGTTTTACACTATAAAGTGGTATGTCAAACAAACAAAAATGGAATTGTATGTGAAGTAGAATCCCTATTGACTTGCTCAATTTGAATCTCCAAGGGGTACCCTACCCGTTTTGGGGTTCCCCAGGACACAGTTTGAAAATTGCTTCTTTAGGTCAACTTTTACATTTTACCAGTGCTCAGGAAGGGTATGTGAATCTCCCCATAGTACTGCTCATCATCAGCAGAAACGGGTTGTTGTTGTTGTTGTTGTTGTTGTTAGGTGCCGTCGAGTCGGTATCCAACTCATAGCGACCCTCATAGGGTTTTCAATGGCTGACTGTTTCGGGATTGCCTTGGGAGTGGATTGCCAGGCCCTTCTCCCAGTTTTGCGGTGCTGGGAATTGAACTCAGGATCTCAGAGACTGCAGTGCAGCACTCTACCAACTGAGCTAAATCCCAGCCCCAGAAACAGGGGTAGAGGGTTTTCTTTTTTTTTTTTTTAAACATATTTTGGTTTCTTTCATTGAACTTTCTTCTGAAAATCTAACACAATTTGCATATCTTTTATTTGTGTTTCCAAACACCTATAGCTTATGAAATTGGCTCACTGATTAGTGAAAGTAACTGAGGAAAAGAATGACTGTTGTATTCTGGGCTGAGAGGGAAATAGGTTAAATCCACTGTATTTTTTTTTTTAATATCTCTATTGTGTTTGGCTGGACTCATTTTTGCTCTTAACATAAAAGTCTTCCATGATCCCCAGCCACAGCTTCCTTTCCCCAGGGGGAAATGCAGTTCCATAGAAGTTGGTAAATTTCCACGTGTCATTCTTTATGAGCTTTCATGTAATTCTGGGATCCAGCAGCTAGTACAGGTTGACTCTCACCATACTTTTCTGAGGTCTGGGGTGAGGGTGTCCTCTAGGCTCCCAGGTATTGCCACACTTTGGGTAGCAGGGCCCTACAGAATTCTGCCTTGCTACTATTAAGATCATCCAATATTTGTGATAAGGTGTGTTCATCTGAGGAAACTCTAGGTAGTAAAGACAGCTAGCTGTTCACCAGCTCTGCGAGCTCCCCTTGGGAAGCACAAAGTTGTTTTTGGTGGTAACTATTTAGAGACCACATCCCTCCTCCACTACTGCTCAAAACTCTCACTCTCTCTGGGTCTCTCTCTCTCTCTCTCTCTCTCTGTCTCTCTCTGTCTCTCTCTCTCTCTGTCTCTCTCTCTCTCTCTCTCTCTCTCACACACACACACACACACACACACACACACACCCCACAGAGTCAGGTACAGCATATGACCAAGTTTAAGCTATGAAACATGAGTGGAGGTGAAGTGTGCTTCCCTCAATACTAATGAAATGGAGAAAACTTTTTACCCAGTTAAGTCTTTTACAGATAAGGACCAAGTACAATGATGTGAAATGACTTTTCCAAGACCACCCAGCTAGTGAGATGCAGGGGGAGGCCCAGAACACAGGTTTCCTGATGCGTCATCCAGTGCCTTAACCTGAAGACACCCACCTGTAGCTCCCTCCACACAGCAGCAGATGGAAGGTACAAAACCAGACATGTTGGAAAGTAGTACAATTTCCTAATTTTGGGCTGATGTCAATGCAGTCCCACAAGTAGGATGGGTAGGTAAAATGCCTTAAATTCTTCCTCTGGTCCCATCAGTTTCTTCTGCCTACTCATTTTCACTGAGTATCTCATATCATCTGAGTCACTATCTGAAGATCAAAGACCTTGTTAAAATAAAATTCAGATTTTTCCTAGAGGGAATGATACTTTGACATGTGCTATCTCTCAGTATCCTCCACATGTCTGTCAGCTTGTCGTGCTGTGGGGGCTTGCTTGTTGTTCTAATGCTGAAAGCTATGCCACTGGTATTTCAGATACCAACAACAACAACAGATGGCAATTAAAGTCATGGATATGAAGTATCTATGGAAGGGGAGGATAATGAGAGGAGAATAAGGCCTGAGAGAGAACCCTGATGTGTTAATATGCAGTGGCCCTCTAGGTAGAGAAGAAGAGCTTAGAAAGGACAGCTGGAGAAGATAAGTGGCCAAGCTGAAACCCCAGCGGACAGGGCAGCTATCCAGATTGTGATACTTCAGATACCAGTGGGGCTACCCATGGTGGACAGGTTTCAGCTGAGCTTCCAGACTAAGACAGACTAAGGAGAAGGGCCCCATAGTCCACTCCTGAAACAATTGTTGTTGTTGTTGGGTGGCGTCATAGCAACCCTCATAGGGTTTTCAATGGCTGATTGTTTTGGAAGTGGACTGCCACATCTGTCTTTCTCTCATTTTTGTGGTACTGGGTATCAAACCCAGATCAAACCTGGATCAAACTCAGATCCTCAGACAGTGTGGAGCAGCACTCTACCAACTGAGCTAAACCCCAGCCCCTAGAAACAATTAGCCAGTGAAAAAACCCTATGAAAAGCAGAGAAGCATTGTCAGAGATAGTACTGGAAAATGAACCCCCCAGGCTGGAAGGCATTCAAGATATGACTAGAGAAGAGTTCTCTCCTCAAAGTAGAATTGACCTTAATGATGGGAATGGAGTAAAGGCCCTGGGACTTCCAGTTGCCCATGTGGCATGATTCAAAATGAGAAGAAACATAGTGACTGCAACAATGGGCTCAAACATAAAAAGATCACATGCATGGCACAGTGTTGAGTAGTATTTTGCTCTGTTGTACATAGGGTCGCTATGAGTTGGAACCAACCCAACAGCACCTATCAACAGCAACATCTCTCAGTATAGATCCCTTTATTAGATTAGTCAGCTACCCCAGTACAGGCAGGACCTTAAAATGTGGTTCTGCTAAAATGTGGTTCTGAGCAGACTGGTCTCCAAAGCAGGGCCAGCATGGATTTCCAAGGAAGGAAGCACCCAGGGAAACTGAAGGGCCATCTGGTGGCCTAGTCACATCTGGTAAGTCACTGAGTGAGGAAAAGTTGCTTCCAGCTGAACTTGAAGCCTGGCTCTAATGGGCTTAGGCCCTGGCCAGTGCTATGCAGGCAGGTCCCTCACCTCTTCTCATGTTAAAGAGGTGTCCTTCAGAGAAAGCTGTGAAAAGCATTGACTATTGGGCCCTGCATCCATTCTCCCACCCTCCTTCCTATTACCTACTTAGTCTCTCCTGTCAGCCAGCTCTGACTTCTGAGGCTTGAGGCCATCCTGGATTTACATATTCTCCACCAAAGGCACTCATAATCTAATCCCTTTCTTACTTTTTCCCACCAGATACGGGGAGAAGAGAAGGATGGATTTATCTCCCCTGGGGTTATTATAAAACAATGAGCATCTGTACCAGGTGGTTATGTTTCTATAAATTCTTACCAGTAGCAGAAGCCAGACTTTCACCTACCAACAACAGGGAAGGTAGAGTATTGGCCTGCCCTTGCCAAGTGCAGTCAGATCCGTTGTTTTTCTTTTCTGCTAACTTTTCCTTCCAGCCAAAACTTCACTTGAGAAAAGGGGAACAATTATCTTCATTCTTTGAAAATTACAAATTTTATTTTAAACTGGGATAGTCACCAATTTTCAACATTTCTCTTTCTTTCTCTCTAGCCTCAGGATATCTGGGCTGGAGGTTAATTGTTGAGTAGTCCTGAGCCAATAGAATTATTTTTTTAAAATTCTTTTTAATATCTCATGGGAAAAAGAGTACATAAATGTGTAGACATTTGGAGTCCTCTGTGCTTTGTTAAATTAAATCATAAGCAGTTTTGGCCAATGCAACTTGGACAATCCACTGAACTATGTTATTGTCAAGAGACCTCAAACTTTAGATACTTGGCTTTTTGGCATTATGTTGTGACATTTGTTACTTAATCTTTTTGCATCATTTTGAATAAGAATAAAAACTTCAGCATTGTCAGTTTTTCTTCTCTTTCTTTCTTTTTTTTTTTTTTTTTTTTTCTGTGTGTGTATGTGTGATGCTTAGGGGCTGAATGCAGGGCGTTGTGTATACTTTGCAAGTCCTCTACCAATGAGCTGCACCCCCAGCCCATTTTTATTTTTATTTATTTTTATTTATTTATTTATTTATTTTTTTGCAGTACTGGGGGTTGAACCCAGGGCCTCATGCCTGCATGCTCTGCAAGTGCTGGACCACTGAGCTGAGCCCTCAGCCCATTTTTTTTTTTTTTAGTTTATTTGAGACAGGGTCTCACTAAATTACGCAGACTGCCTCTGGTCTCGAACTTGCGATCCTCCTGCCTCCGCCTCCCAAGCCGCTGGGATTACAGGCGTGCGCCACCGCGCCCGGCTCCCATTTTTATTTTTTATCTTGAGGCAGGGTCTCGCTAAGTTCCGTAGGCTGCCTCTGGCCTCAAACTTGCAACCTTCCTGCTTCTGCCTCCCAAGTCACTGGGATTGCACGCAAGAACCATCAAGCCCAGTCCATGACAGTTTCTTTAGAAAACATATATCCTTACCACTCAGAATATGTCCAGGCACCAGTGGCATTGGTATCACTTAAGAGCTTGCTGGATGCAAACTAAATGCAGGCATTTAGGCTCCACACCAACCTATTGATAAGAAACTGCAGTTTAGTAAGATCCTCAGGTGATTTTGCATACCTGTTAAAATTTGAAACACATTGGCCTGCTCTGAGTTTCATCTGTCATATGTGGAAACTGAGGCCAAGGTGTGTTCTTATGGTGCAACCAGGAAGCTATATCTCAGGAAGAAGTGCTACACCTTGACAGGAAGCTGCCACAGGTTCCACAACCACCCTGAAGCTAAGCTTACTGTGTGGTTGAAGGCTCTGATATCTATTTTCAACTATAATTAAACATAGTGAGAGAATGTTCTAGAGCTTCTTCCATGGTGGGCACTTTCCTAAAAATCACTGTGAAAGACTTACCCAGGAGACAGATAAAGGCTGACATGATAATTTCAGCCCTGGTGTGTAAAGAATGAGTCACCATCTATTGAGACTACTGGCTATGAATTGCTTCTCAAGGGTAGAAAGACCACAAGGAAGCAGAAGGTCAGAATCTGCAATGTTTAGATTGGACTTTTCACTGTTCACATAAGGAAATATCCTTATTAATACCAAGCATGCCTGTTACCAAACAGGTCCCTGGAATCAGGTGTTGGCTTAAAACAATAAAAGTAACCTATTTTTCATATTTCAGATTTTATGCAATTACTACCTGAGACAGCCTGGCTCTTTGGGGCTTTGCAAGATTTTATTTTCACAGCAGTAGGACTGTGCATTCAACAGAATGGATCACCTGTGTGCAGATTCTAACATTTTACTGTCACTGTAAAAAAAGAAATCATTTTTTATTGTCAAGCCTTGTTATGTTCTGAGAAGCAATGAAGCAATTATTTTAGAAGCTAAAATGGACAGAATAAAGTGCCATGTATTTCTGATAGGAGAGGAAGACCTGTCACATGGGCAGGTCTGAATTCTCCATGACAGTTAGAAGGGTCAGGCTGTTAGAGCCAGAATCAGGAGTGCCATGGGTTTATGGGCTTGGAGAGAGAGAGGGAGTTGTTTCTTTCCCTTGAAGGAGGCAGAGAGAAGAGGATTTGTGTTCCTTTGTTAAAAGTGAGGATCTGATGCTTATAGATGTAGACCAGCCCCTAAGCTAGCAGATGGGAACCATTCAATAGATGCTCCTTCCTCCTCCCTTCTCTCCTTCCTCTGGAGAGTGAGGCCTATGGCACAGTCCAGGCAAAACCCAGAGGCACATTGGCTTGCCAAAGAGCTCTTTATCTGCACTGGCAAGTATAAAGGAGAATGTTCTCTTTGTTTCTAATAAAAGAGCCGCTCTGTGAATCATGACAGCTCTGTGAGAACAGCAGCAGACACAGTCTCCAAGCCTCTGCGGTCACAGGAAATTCAGGGTTCCTGACAGGCACTAGAGTTCCTGTGGCAGCATCCTGAAATGAAAGCAGCAAGACCCACCTTGTTCCTGGAGTTGGCCAATGGAATTCTAGAATATTCTAGATGAAGTCAATGGGAATACCTGACAGTTTCGATTTAGATTGCTACACTCGATTCCCTGGGATGAAAGAGAAGATGCTAGGGGTACAAGAAGAGCACACAGGAGGTTATTCTGAGTGACCTGAAGTAATTTTGGGTTCATGGGAAAGGCCAAGAGGAGCCCACAAAACAAATGACCTTTAGGGAAAAGCCAGTATGTTTAATGATCCTAATTTTCCTTGAAGAAAAAAATAAAATAAAATAAATATGTGTGTGTGTGTGTGTGTGTGTGTGTGTGTGTTGTTGTTGTTGTTGTTGTTGTTGTTAGGTGCTGTCGAGTTGGTATCTGACTCATAGCAACCCTCTGTACAATGGGAAACACTATTGTCACTGCTTCTCTGCTATGCATAGGGTTTTCAATGGCAGATTGATTTTTGGGAGGGGATTGCCAGGTCCTTCTCCCAAGCCTACAGCTTCTAGTGTTCCCAGGCGGTCTCCCATCCAGGTATTAACCAGGCCCGACCCTGCTTAGCTTCCAAGATCTGACGGGATCAGATGCCATAGAGCTATGGCTGCAGGCATATATATATATATATATATATATATATATATATATATATGAAAATGGAGGGGCAATGTCTAGAACTTAGAATTTTAAATACCCTTTGCTAAATTTCATCTCCTAGACTATTACAACTCTGTCTCCCCAGGGAATTGGACATGAACTTGAGCATGGGTATGTGCAAGGTAATAGTTTAAGGTAATCTAGATGGCAAGGTAGAGTTTCCTGAGCAGTAGCAATCACATGTCCTATTGGCACAGCTTTTCACAGTGGGTGGACCATTCTTATTTGGTCATTTCAACAGTTTTATGAGAAATCCCCCACTAATTGGCCAACATACCTTTGAGCCCCAAGGCTAGTACTCTTTTCACTTACACCTATGCCCTCTAAATATAGGGCGTACAAAACAATCTATTGCTTACAACAGGACACTATTTAGATAATTTTTTTCTAAAAATAAGAAAGAAATTAAGGTTTGCCAATATTGAAAATGTGGTTTGAAGCTGGAGGTAGTGGCACACTCCTATAATCCCAGTACTCGAGAAGCTAAAGCAGGGAGATTGCTGCAAGTTTAAAGCCATCTTGGGCTATGTAACAAATTCCAGGCCAGCCTTGGCTATAGCATGAGACTCTGTCTCAAAAAAAGAAAAAAAAAAAAAAAGAAAGGAAAAAGGAAAGAAAAGAAAAAAAGAAATAGGGATTGAGCCTGGCATATTGCATCAGTTGTTTGTAGACAAATGTTCAAGTGTGGTTGATCTGGGATTAAGGGACTTTCCACATTTCTGAGGGTCAGACTGATTTCCTGGCCCTTTTTTTACTTAGTGCAAATGAAGACAATTTATAGATTTCATGATCTTCTTAACTCTGGCAAAATGGATAACCAACTTAAAATGATTCTTGCAAGAGAGAGAGAAAAAAAAGAAAGAAAGAAAGGAATGACTGCCAACAGTGCAAGCAAGCACCAGGCCCAGAGAACAGAAGGGCTGATACTGGTGCTATTCCTGATATGGACTGTGTGTCAGCCACTGTGTCAGAGCAAAAACCGTGATGGTACAGTCAAGCTAACCAGTTGTCAAAACATCTTCAAGATGATGATTTGAAAAGTGAATTCTCTTCACTATCCTTGATGCTGAATATCATCCAATACCTATTGTACCTTATAAGAAAAGTTCAAGGGCACTGGAAAGCCACCATGATTAGCAACTCATTAACCACCAAACATCTAGACTAGGGAGACAAATGTCTCTAGTCCCCTGTTCCCACTTCCACCTCTACTGGTGTTTATAGACATGAGATTCTCTACAGTACTTTAAATACTTAAAATCTTCTTTTGAGATTTCTGGCTTGTAAGCAAAAAAGTCACATGTAACTGGTTAAAAGTGTGTTCTTCCATATGCTGTTAAAAATGGTTGCAATAATACCTTAAAAATATACAGTGGCAAACAAAATGCCAAATGCCTTTCTTTGTCAGCTAATACTGTTGGAATAGAAATGGAAAATATTGCTAAGTGTCTGAAGAAGTGAGGATGAGGACAGATGATGCAGTGTTGGGTGTTTGCTATTTAGTTGCTTGAAAGCATATATGTTGTCAATCTGTTTCCATTGAGAGTAAAGTCTGTCTTAGTAATTCAGAAAATGAAGAAGTACTTTAAATTTGTGTGTGTGTTTGTGTGCATGTGTGTGTGTGTGTGTGTGCGCGTGTGTGTATGTTTATGCCAAATATGGGAAGATATACTAGAAAAGATAACTCCTTAACTAAAGAATGTTTTATGGGAAACCTAGGTAAGAGTGCCCACGGAGACCCATTGAGCCAGATGAAAGTCATTGCCGGAATCATTCACGGGAAAGCATTTATACCAAAGCAGTTAATGCCAGAAATACACAAAATGTTACAGGATATCATCCATATGGGTTAATTTTATAAAAACAAGACCTTTGAAATATAGTGGAGTCTATAACACTGTATAATGAGCTGGGTAGTAACCATGAAAATTTTTTGTAATACAGAGACTAGGTTCCTTTTAAGTTCCTTGTGAGTTATCTGCTGTAAAAATATTGAAGGGATTGTTAAACTCAGGAAGTTATGCTTTTTTTTAAAGGAAGGGAGACCTAAATATACTGACCTTTTCTATGATAAAAATTATTCTATCTAGAAAATAGTTTTTGAAAAAGAAGCACTGTAAAACTGTCTTGAAGAATAAAGATGGGAAGGAGATACTTTCATTGTCTAATTGATGCAGGAAAGATGTGACCAAGGTAAACTGAATGTTTTGACCTCCCCAAACTCATTCCCTCAGGCTAGGTTAAATGCCTTCTGTCTCTCTGCATTCCCATAATACCCACATTCACATCTATCCATTCACTGGCCCATCCATCTGTCCACCCACCCACACATCCATCCAACAAATATGTATTAATCACATTTTAGGTCTCAGTGGTAGGTATACAAAACAGTAAACAAAACATCCAAAATCCCAGCTCTGATGGAACTTACATCCTAACTGGGAGAAACAGATAAATTTTAAAAAAATACACAAGATATATAAGATAGTGATACATGTTATAAGAAAAAAGACAGAGAGGGAAATTAAAGGGTTGCCAAGGAATACATTGCAATTTTCACTTCAATAATCAGAGGAAGCATCATTGAGACTATCATGCTGAGTGAAGGCCCAAAGGAAGTGAGAGGGTGAGACCTGCAGGTATCTGGGGTAAGTGTTTACTGAACAGAAGGTGTAGCAATACAAAAGCCCTGCAGATCGATTGTGCTTTGAGTTTTAGTTGGACCTGAATGAGTGAGGGAAGAGGAAGCTGCTGAGGTCAGGAAAGTAGGGGTCAGGGTGGGGGGCTGGACTAGGTACAGCCTTGAGGGACATGGAAGATTTTGGCTTTTATTGTGATTGAGATGAGAAATCCCTGGAGGCTCCCAGGCAGAGGGTGAGACATGCATTGCCTTATGTTTTAACAGAATTGTTTGGGCTTCTTTATTGAGAATAGGCTGAATGGGATCAAGTGCAGAAGCTGAGGGCTGTAAGGAGATAGTGCAATAACCAAGGTGAGAAATGGTTCACAGTGGCTTGAACCAGGCTGGAAAACAATTTGGATTCTCAATCATTTTGTTAAGTTGAAATTACCTACTGACGTTTTGTCTCCTCCACCTGCATAGGGCATTACTAGTACTAAACACAATGCCTCTGGGTTGACTGGGGTTTAGCTCACTTGATAGAGTGCTTGCTCTTGATAGAGTGCTTGCTGTTCATGTGGATGCCCTGAGTTTGATCCCCAGCACCACAAAAATGGGATGAGGACCTAGTAGTCCACTGCTGAAACAATCCCAAGAAAATCAGCCATCGGAAACCTTATAATTAGCAGAGAAGCCTGACATAGTGCTGGGCATGGCACAGTGTCAGAGTGTTTCATTCTATTGTACATAGGGTCACTATGAGTTGGAAATGACTCAATCACACCTAACAACAAACAACAACAATACAATGCCTTAACCATAAATGTCACAAAATATCTCATTTTTGAAAATGGCCTATGCCCATTGTATAGACTATATTGAACACATTGTCATAAGTTGTAGGTAAGAGGCAGTTGAGGTAGAAAAAGTAATTTATTTAAGGATTAAAGAAAAAGCAATGTTTGATAATATGTTATTATGAGAAAGCAGATTAGGGAAGTAGATTCTTGGTCATAGAGGCTGATTCTAAGAAGTTTTTTTTTTCCTCAATACAACTCCAGGTATTTCACTCTAAGATGTAAGACTATTTGAATCTGATACAATACAAAGGTGTTGTTTTGCACAATTCCAGGACTTACCTTGCTCACAGAATGCAGTGTGGATCCCTGAAGTTGTGCAGTATGGTGATGATTTAATGGATGTGTACCTATCTATATCTTCAGGACATCAATACTCATTGAAATGTGTCCTAAGTTCACATAATTAAAGAAATAGCAAAAGCCATGGTCTTATATTCTATTTGTTCAAGTACTTATTGGTTTGGGTAGTTGTTGTAGATTAAATAATGGTTCCCAACAATTTCAGGTCCTCATCCCTGGAACATGTAACTATTTCCATTTATAGAAAAAGAGTCTTTTCAGGTGTGATTAAATTAAGGGTCTTGAAATGGGGAGATTATTCTGAATTAGACAGGTGAGCTCAAAATGCAATCATAAGTGCAGTTAAAAAAGAAAAGCAAAGAGAGATTGGAGATAGAAGAGGGGAAGGCAAAGTGCCACAGAGGCAGAGACTGAAGTGATGTAGCCATAAGCCAAGGAATATTGACAAGCACCAGAAGCTGGAAGAGAAAGGAATGGATTGTCCCTTACAACTTTTGGAGAGAGATTGGCTCTGCTGCTATCTTAACTTTGGTCCAGTAAGACTAATTTTTAGTCTTCTAGCCTCTAAAACTGTGAGAAAATAAATTTGTATTGTTCGAAGCCACTCAGCATATGGTAATATTGTTACAACAGCTGAGGAAACTAATACAGTAATGCAGAAGTGAAGTAAACTGTATTCTATTTATTGGATGATCATTTAGCCTCCAAAAGAGCAACTAAATTGTCTGTCTTTAAATTCCTCTGTGAATGTTTCAGCAATGACTTTATGCACAAGAGTGACTTTAAAGTGGAGGTAAGGCTCTCTGGTATGGGGTATCCTGATACTTGATACTTGATACAGGATATGGGGTATCCTGATACTTGCTGAACTGTTAAACTAGGATCCTCCTAATTTAGGGTGTGAGTTTAGTTACCAGTTAGCATTTTTATAAACAGCAAGTAAGGATTGAAATTGCACTATGGAGCCATCTTGCTTTATGATTTGTTGTTGTTGTTGTTAAGTGCTGTTGAGTTGGTATCCGACTTATAGCGACCCTACATACAACAGGCAAAACACTATTGTCAGTGCTTCTCTGATGTTCATAGGGTTTGCAATGGTGGATTGACTTTTGGGAGCAGGTTTCCAGGTCCTTTTGCCAAGCCTACAGTATCTGGTATTCCCAGACAGTCTCCCATCCAAGTACTAACCAGGCCTGACTCTGCTTAGCTTCTGAGATCTGATGGGATCAGGTGCTACAGGGCTGTGGCTGCAGGCCCTTTATGATTTAGCCACTGTATATTTAAAATTTGACAAATTCAAAACACTTATACACATATCTTTTTTCCTAAATAAGAGCAAATTTATTATTTATTTATTTACTTATTTGTGTGGTACTTGGGGGTTGAACCCAGGGCCTCACACATACTTTGCAAGTGCTCTACTACTAGCCTGCTACCCTAGCCCATTTTTCAAACTTTTTATTTTGAGTCAGGGTCTTACTGAATTACTCAAGCTGCCTCTGGCCTTGAACTTGTGATCCTCTTGGAAGCTTCCTGTTTCATTGAGATTACAGCCATGAGCCACCTCAACCAGCAAGGGCAAATTTTCATCTGGAGTAATTTGCTCTTTTGAGGATGTGGCAGGTGATTTTATGGTACATGTGATGAAAAATAACTATTAAATGTGACTTCAGTTTCAACTGTATTTGAGCCTCATTCTTCCTGACACCTTGTATCACATAAACCCCAGCATCGTGGGAAGACCGTGGGAGTCTCATGAAGAATGAAACACCAGGAACAGTGAAGCTGCATATTGCCTGAGTCCCTAAGATCTCCCCAAGGGGTTCTTTGCTAGCATGCCCCATTTAGACATGGAACTGATTACTAAACATAGAGAACCTGTTGCCCTGGGTCCAGTATTCTTGGCTGGACCAAGGAATTGTTTCTCTCTCAAGTCTTGCTACCTCTTCAAGTATCATGAGTGCTGGGACTTAGTCTCAGCTACTTATGGAACTTCATGAACTTTGGATATAATGTATACTGTGACTTGATGCTTTAGTTTACCTCCCAAAGACCTTTAGTTTCTTTCTCTCCTTTAAGCACCTTCAATGAGTTTTCATTGTAGAATCAAAACCCACAAGGAAGACAGTCTTCAGGTAATATTTTTTGGCTTTCCCACCTAAACCCTATAAATCAGGAGTAAGAAAAGCGTGATCTGTAGTCCAAATTCAGCTTGCCTCCTATTTTTTAAACAAAGTTTTATTGTAACACATCCATGCTCATTTATTTATGTATTGTCTATGGCTGCTTATGTGCTACCATGGTAGAGTTGAGTACTGCAGCAGAGCTGATATGGCCTGCAAAACCTAAAATACTTATTCTATGTCCATCTATAGAAAAAGTGTGTACTCTGGGTGTAGTGGCACCCACCTATAATCCCAGGAAATTGGGAGGCAGAGGCTGGAGGATTGTGAGTCTGAGACCAGAGGCAGCCTCTGTAACTTAGCAAGAATTTGTCTCAAAATAAAAAGGAAAAATAGGCTGGAGGTGCAGCTCAGTGGTAGAGCACTTGCAAAGCAAATATGAGGTCCTAGGTTCAACCCTTCAGTACTGGAAAAATAAAAAAGAAAGAAAGAAAAAGTGTGGACCCTGGGTGCTAAGTCAAGGGAATGGAAAGTGAGTCAAGGGAATTCTGAGTTTGGGTACTATCTTTTAATAGAGGTGGAAAGTATAGTTGTTGTTGTTAGGTGCCGTCAAGTCAGTATCCGACTCATAGCAACCCTCATAGGATTTTCAATGGCTGACTGTTTCGGGATTGCCTTGGGAGTGGATTGCCAGACCCTTCTCCCATTTTTGCGGTGCTGGGAATTGAACTCGGGACCTCAGAGACTACAGCACAGCGCTCTACCAACTGAGCTAAATCCCAGCCCCAGAAAGTATAGAGAGGACAAAATCCAAGTTCAGGACAGCCGTGGGATATCCTGCCACATAGCTCCAGAGATGGCTGGAAGTCTGAATTAGTTTGGAGGCCTAAGAGTGGTTTTTATCCAGTTTAGAATGACTCTGACCTCTTGAGCTACTTCAGTGGTGATGGCAGCATACATCCTAAGGAGTATCTTCCTCTCCATTTACCCACATTTTAAAGTGGCCCAAATCTAACCAGATTACTCAAGAACCCGCCTGTTGAGGGTGCACCTTTCCATCCTTGTAGGCTTTCTTCCGCATCCTGAAGCCCTCAGGTTACTTTATGGGTGTGTACTAGATTGCTCAGTCAAGGTCAGGCCCTCTAGGAAATGAGTTCTTTGTCAAGATCCACTGGTATAAGGTGCTGTGCATATGGGATGTGGGGGAGTACACTTACTATGGACTAAGTTCATTGTGAGACCAAACTTTCTACTCAGAGGGTAGCAATAGATGGAATCAGGTGGTCAAAGAATGTCATTTGGGAATTGCTTTTGGAAGACACGGGTGAACTCTGGATTTAGATGCTCCATTGCAGGTTTTGCCAGATAAATCAGATGTAGGGGGTGTCCAGAATGGGATACTTTGCAAAGAAAAGAGAAGGATTAAATTGATGCCTATGTAAGTGCCTGAAGATTCCCAGTCAGGATGCAGAAACATAGTCCATTTATATAATGTCCCCTGGTGAATGATAATGTTTGGATTCCCCTTCAGTATCATTTAAAATTTATTGTTAGTGTGTGCAGAATTAATGATGACCTCTGTCCAGTCTGACTACCCTAGCATGGGACACTCAGAAGGGTGAGAATATTCAGATTGAATTGATCTGGGTTCAAAGCTTGAGTTTGTCTCATACTACATTTCCTGGTTTGTTCAATTGGATTAGCTTCAGTTTTATCATTTGAAAGATGAGTAATAATACTTCTTGCCTCAGAATGTTCTTGTACTAGTATCTCTTATGTATACATAAGAGAGTTAATAGAAAAGACCTCCACATAGCTGGGCATAGAGTAGTTACTCAATTCTTTGCTCTCTTCAGCTTGTTTTATTGTTGTGCTAAACAAAATTCACAAAGAGAATCATAAATTTATTAAACTCATTCTGAAGAGGTGGTAGGGTTTATATAAAGTAATGAGGAGAGATTTATCTTGAGTGCTTAAGAGAAAGCAGTGTCTGTGTATATTGGTAACCTAGTATGGTGGGTTTATTTTTAATTCTGGAAGCTGTTGTCAGCTTGTAAGAATAGCAATAATGTTTCATTCATGGACATATCAGGAGCATGGTACAAAAGGCCAGTAGAAACTGAGAGGCCTCAATAGATAGGAAGGTTGGCACTGATCAGTAACAAATACTGCCAGTAATAATAACATAGTTCAGCTTCTATATAAAGGCTGGGAATGGGCCAAGATAACAGTTAGAATAGAGCATAGATTCTGTTCTCTACTTTCAGAAGGTATTTTTTCTTCCCTTGTTATTTGTGATCAGAACAAAGAAACAATTGACTGGATATAGAAGTCTCATGACAAGTAAATGACATTTTATTCAGGATAATTGTAGGGTTTGCATTGTTTCCTTTTGTCAGTTGATCAAAAAGGAAATTAAAATTTGCTAGGCAAACTGCCCCCATGTAGATCAACAAATAAGCTGCTGCATTCAATTTTCTTCCTAGGACTTGGAAAGCATACCAAGGGGTCTTTCCAGAATTTCCTCCTCACTTGACTCAGTTGGCACTCCCATATATAATTGCTTCACTGGCACTGCCGCTGGGGGCTGCCGTCCTCCACCATCCATAGAGAATTTTATGGCTTGTTCTAGAGCTCTGCTGCATTCTCATCTTAAACCTCTCTTTTAAAAAAGCACATTGTGGATATAGTCTTGAATTTTGTAGTATTTCAAGAACCCATGAGACCTGTCAATGTCCATTGTCTCCTTCCTTATTTTTAGAAATCACTTTTCCCTACCATTGACATTAAGAAGCCTTGACACTGATGATTTTTACATTTTCATCTGCTCAAAATCTTGCCAGGATTGTCCAGAAATACTGTTCTAAAACCTTTATCCTAAACAGCTCTTGGAAATTAAGGGCAGGCCAAAGTCAGGGTGTTGTTCAGAGTGATGTTCACCAATGAGAAGACCTTAGATTTAGAAATTAAACTTAAAGGAAGAACACTGAAGGATCCTTCTAGTCATCCATGTTGGTGACATTTGGAGTTGCAACCTTATAAAGAGAAATACCAGAAGCTAGTTTTTCATCTGGTTCTCAGATCTCTCCTTATCTTCTCTTCTGATTAAGTAGAAAAATTCATAGTTTTGCTAAGAGGAGGGAAAAAATAATGTCACATTGTACATGCTGACAATATTTTTGATTTCCTAAACCTGTGACTACTTGCCAAAATTATTCTGGCATTCTATGAGGAGGTACCATTTGTCATCAGAAAACTTTTGAACTCTACATAAATGTGAAATATCACAGGACATTTTTATATCCTGACAAGGCTTATAAAAACAATTAGACTGTATTTTATGGGCTTTGTTTAGGTTGAGTATGAATTTTGGTTCTCAGAGATTTCTCATTCATTTTTTTGATTAATTACATCAGTAAAGTTCTAATCAGGAAAACAGAAACCATGTTAGGTATGTTTCAAACAAAGGAGATTTAAAAGGGGACCTATTACAAAAATAGAAGCTGAAGGAGCAAAAAGCACAGTGATGTGGGGTGTAGACACTAGAGTATAAAACTGCTACTATGGGAAGAACAAAATGACAGAAGAGGCACCCAGGACCTGGGTGGTAACTTGCTGGATTATTACAGTCTACATCTATTTTTGTTTTTGTTTTTTGTTTGGTTCCTTTGATCTGGTTGTTTTGGATTTTTGAGACAGAGTCTCACTCTATAACCCAGGATGGCCTGAAACTCACTATGTAGCATAGGCCAGCCTCGAACTCACCATCCTCCTGCCTCAGCCTCTCAAGTGCTGGCATTACAGCTATGAGCTACCATGCCTGCCTTGCATCTGTTTTTGAATCTCTCAATTCTCCTTCTGGATCCATAAAGGCTGCAGGAATCCTCAGCTGCTCAAGGCGGCAACCTTTGCTGCAACAGCCAACATGGAGCCCAGAACTGTCTGCCACTGCCTGCCATCCAGCTGGAAGAGCTAGAACAATAGATTTTCTCCTCCTCCCCTTTCAAACATCTGCCAGTATCTCCCACTGCTTGTATCTAACTGGAAGTTAGCAGGCTTTTGAGGAATGCAGTTTGCAGGGTCCAAATCCCCTGCAAAATAGAGTCACATATAGAAGGGAAGGGATGGAATTGAGAGCAAGCACGCGAAGGAACAGGTCATCTCCATCCTTCCCACAGAGGTGGGATGTATCTAGAGGTACCTGATACGGACCAGGGCAGTGGGTCACATACTTTTGTCTAGCTCTTTGAATAAGTAAAGGTTTGCTTGGCTTTTTTTTTTATTTCGCCAATTGTTTTTAATTTTGAGTAGCTTCTATTTAATATTTAAGGATCAAATATGACTAAAAATCAAGAAATACATTTTATAGTTTATGTTTTGTGATTTGTTTCTTTAGAAAGTTTTGGAAGGAAGGTAACTGACATGGGTGAATGCTGTTACACAGATGCTAGCCAACACACAAGTATTTTTCTCTGAATACTTACAACCACCTTATGAGGGAGAAATTTTTTGTCCTCCCAAAAAAGCACGTCTCAGAGAAGGCATTGCAGATTTTCATTCTCAGCACTGGGACAAGAACTTTGCCTAACACATTCTAGCCAGCACATGGTGGTTTCATATCTTGGAAAACATTATAATTTTTTACTTACAAATCAAGAGGTGCCTGGATATAAGAGGAAAGGATTTTTGTGTAGGTTACCAAAGTGCTTCTGCTCTACTTTGTAATAGTACTGTGAGCTCAAAGAAACAATACACACTCCACAGGGTAGAGGAGTCTACCTTGAACTTGCAGAACTCTTTGCTTGAATTTCTCCATAGCACAGGGTACAGGCTGTCTTTTATAGTGTGTGCTTGATTATCCATCATTTCCTGTCCATAAATTAAAAGCCCTGAATATTCTGGTGGTATCCCATTCATTCCTGGACTCCACAAAGGGACTGGCAAGGGCTGGCACTTAGAGGAGATCAACAAATGTTTGGCCATGCAACTGTGAGTGTTGGAAGGCTCTGCCTGCTTCCTGGGCCACCCAGCACCTGACTCATGAACCATAATCTCCAGAGACAACTTGGGTCAAATCCATTTGCCACCACTTACTAGCTATGTGACCTTGGGAAGCTTATTAATGTTTCTGTGGTCTCTTCTATAAAGTGGAGATAATACCTATCCCTTCAGAGTCATTGTAAGAATATGTTGGTTATTATACATAAGGGAGAAGTACATGGCAATTCATTCCTGAAGCAATCTTGAAATAATCAGCCATTGACAACTCCATGAGGGTCACTATAAGTCATACCTAACTCAACAGCACCTAATGACACCACCACTATATATGAAATTCTTGGTATTGTAGCTAACATATGTTGTTGTTAGGTGCTGTCTAGGTGTGTCTGACTCATAACCACCCTCATAGGGTTTTCAATGGCTGATTGTTTCGGGATTGCCTTGGGAGTGGATTGCCACATCCTTCTCCCATTTTTGCATTGCTGGGAATCAAACTGGGGACCTCAGAGACCGCAGAGCGGCGCTCTATCAACTGAGCTAAATCCCAGTCCAGCTAACATATAGTAAGTGCTTAATAAGTATCAGTTTACAAGCATACCATTTCTTATTGAGGCTAACATACATAAAAAGTGATTTGATCAGGGTCACTTTGTGGCAGGGGAGCCAGGCTCTGAGCTCTTGCCAGCCCTGTGCCCACATGGCCCAGCTGGTATCCTTGGGCTGGGGCTGCATTTTTTAAACAATCTTGAGATGGGAGGTGAGGGTGGCAGATGCTAAGGGGTTAAGATAAATGTTGATGCTTCATAACCAGAGAAGCAGAGAAAATCTGAGCCTGCCACACCAAGTCTATGGACAGTTCCACAGTAATGAATCAGTGCGTTAGTACAGGAATGGAAGAAAACAAGGAAAAGTCTCACTGTGCAGTCCAAGTTGGCCTCAGACTTGCAATCTTCCTGCCTCAGCCTCCTGAGTACTGAGATTACAGTTGTGCATCACCATGCCCATCATTGGGAGGTGCATATCTAAGGAAACCTGCCTTTAAAAGAGAGTTAGCCAGAGAGGTGTGGTAGAACCCTTCCTGATGGCATGCAACAGGCATGAGGCATGGTGGACCCTCCCAGAAGTACACATAGCTGAAGAGAGGTGAGGTGAGGCTGAGTCCTCCCTGACAGTACGTGGGTGGCCGGAGGCATGGCAGAGCCCCTCCAGGTGAGTACACGGGTGACTAGAGGTACTAAAGGGAAAAATAAAAAGTGGAGGTCTGCAGGATGCTCCTCGGAGGAGCCTGGGCTACACAGTTCCACTGCAGGGTCTCAGAGGCAGGGACAGATTTTTTTGTTTATTTGTTTGTTTGTTGTTCTTCTTTCAATTGGAGAGAGATGGTCACTGTCCTGGCCTCTGGTGACCCTGGAACCACATGCTGGAGGGGAGAAACCAAGTTTGGGGGATGGAGAGGAGCAGCAGACACTGCTGGATCCCCAAGCCCAAGAAAGCTTATTCAGATTAAGGCGTGTTTGGGGCCTGAGAGTGCTTGCAACATGGAGAGGTGACACTATGGGTCCCAGGAACCCATAGTGTGTGTGTGATTAGGGGCTGGGAACACAGGGGAGAAGGAGAAACCTAGGGGGCAGTGCTGAATATGGAGGCTGCAGCAGGAGCTAGGCATTGGACACTACGGCTGCTAACTACATAGGGGGTGGGGGAGAGAAGTGCCAATGACCTGTTATCACCCAAACTCATGGGAACATCAGGGTATAACCTCTTTACACATGGAGAAGGCATGATCTAGCAGCCTGACCAAGCAATGGACAAGCCTCAACAGAAAAACACACAAAACATGAAAGATCAAGAAAGGTCAATGAAAGGTCTATGGGAAGACCCAATAGATCAAAACTAAATGGATAATTTCAAAGTAACTGCATACTTAGATTTGCCACATGAAGAATTTAGAACTCTACTTATAAATATGCTGAAAGACCTCAAAGACACCACTATGAAAGCAGTTGATTCATTGGACAAAAAAGTATCTAACTTGGGAGAAAAGAAATGGAGATTTTGAAGAAGAATCCAACAGAAATCCTGGAGATGCAAAGCAAACTCAATCAATTCAATATTATAGTAGAAGCAACAACATCTACACTAGATAAAGCTGAAAACAGGATAGCTTATGCTGAAGAAAAAGTAGAAGACCTTATTTACTCAGATGCCAAGAAAGAAACAAAGAAAGATGAAGTAGTATGAGCAAGATTTTTAAGAGGTCTTTGATAAAATGAAGAAACAAAACCTACAAATTCAGGAGGTTCATGAAGGAGCTAAAAATAATATGAGAGGATTAAGACATTTATTCAGAGGTATTAGATAAGAAATTCCCAAACCTAAGGCAACAACTGGATACTTATACAACTGAAATATCCAGAACCCCAGAGTAGATCAGAACAAATCTTTGCCGTGACACACTATAATTGGAATGCTAAATCAGAGAGCAAAGAAGCTGTTCGAAAAGCTATAAGAAAGAAATGCCAACTCACTTACAAAGGCAAAGCCATCAGAACAACAACCTTAAAGGCAAGGAAAGCTTGGTCAGACATCATTCAAATCCTGAAAAAGAATAACTTCCAGTGGAGGTTACAGTACCCAGTTAATGTATCTTTTAAAATAGATGGTGAGTTCAAGACATTCCATGATATTGGCTTATTTAAACATTTCATGAACACCAAGACAGTACTACAGAGGATCCTCAATGAAACACTGCATATGGGAGAGCCAAGACAAACCCAAATAAAAAACTAAAAGAATTAATAATAAACATGAGGGGAACTTAAGCAAACAATGGGCTAAATATTAAAAAAAAACAGAAATAAGTACATGATCTTTTACCTAAAGGATCCCAAAAAATCCTCTAGAAAACTCTTAGAGCTAATTAACTCCTTCAACAAAGTAGCAAGATACAAAATTAACACTCAAAAATCTATAGCCTTCCTTTTCACCAATAGAGAAGAGGAAGAGAAGGAAATTAAGGCAATAATCCCACTTACAATAGCCAATCAAAAAATTAAATATTTAGGTATCAATCTAATGAAAGACCTTGAAGATCTCTACAAGGAAAACTTCAAAACACTAGAAAAGAAATTGCAGAGAATACTAGAAGATGGAAGGACCTCTCTTGCTCATGGATTGAGAAAATCAATATTGTAAAGATGGCTATACTACCAAAAGTGATGTATAGATTTAATGCAATCCCCATTAAAATTCTAATGACAGACTTTGCATAAGTAGAAAAAATAATTCTAATATTCATATGACAGCACACAAGAGCACATATAGCCAAAACATTCTTAAGCTACAAAAACAGCACAGGAGGGATCACTATATCTGATTTCAGGTTATACTACAGGGCTATACTGGAAAAAACAGCTTGGTACTGGCACAGAAATAGACTTGAAGACCAATGGAACATAATTGAAGACTCAGTGATATACCCACAGAACCAGAGCCACTTGATTTTTGACAAAGGGGCTAAGGACATTCAATGGAGAAAAGATACTGTCTTCAAGAAATGGTGTTGGGAAAACTGGATATCCATTTGCAGAAAATTGAAAATAGATCCATGTATTTCAACTTGCACAAGAGTAAATTCAAAATGGTTGAAATACATCAACATAAAACCTTAAAACTGCTAGAAGAGAAGATAGGAAACACACTCCAACATATAGGCATAAGAAAGTATTTCCTTAACAAAGCTCCAGTCGCCCAGGAAATGGCACCAAGAATTAACAAGTGGGATTACATGAAATTAAGAAGCTTCTGTACAGCAAATGAAACAATCAACAGAGTTAAGGAAGAGCCCACTGAATGGGAGAAAAATTTGCCTCCTATACATCAGACAGAGGACTAATTTCAAGAATATACAAAGAACTTAAGAAAGCAAATTTCAAGATAACAAATAACCCAATACATAAATGAGCAAAGGAAATGAACAGACAATTCTCAAATGAAGAAGTTTGAAGGGCCAAGAAACACATGAAAAAATGCTCAATATCCCTAGCCATTAGGGAAATGCAAATCAAACACTGATATTCCATTTAACTGCAGTAAGAATAGCCAAGATCAACAAAAAAAATGATAACAAATGCTGGCAAAGGTTCAGAGAAAAAGGAAATCTTTTACATTGATTGATGGGATTGTAAATTAGGTCAACCACTTTGGAAATCAATATGGAGATACCTTAGAAAACTAAGAATAGAGCTGCCATATTGCCTGAGCTATACTATGGGGGCTTGCGTGTTGCTGTGATGCTGAAAGCTATGCCACTGGCATTACAGATACCAGCAAGGCCACCAATGGTGGACAGGTTTCAGCTGAGCTTCCAGACTAAGACAGACTAGGGAGAAGGACCCATAAGCCCCCATTTGTTTTGATCAGAAAACAGCAAATGGAAACAGTATGAATAGCAGAGAAACACTGTCAAATACAGTGCCAGATAATGAGCTCCATGGGTTGGAAGGCACTCAAAAAATGACTGAGGAAGAGTTGCCTCCTCAAAGTAGAGTCAGCCTTAATGATGGGAATGGGGTAAAGCCACAGGGACCTCCATTTGCTGGTGTGGCACAACTTAAAATGAGAAGGAATACTGTAAACATTCATTCATAACTGGAATGTGGAATGTACATAGTATGAAGCTAGGAAAATTAGAAATCATCAAAAGGGAAATGGGGAACATAAACATTGACATTCTAGGCATTGGTGAGCTAAAGTGGCCTGGCATGGGCCATTTATAATCAGATAATCAAATGGTCTACTATGCCAGGAATAACAGTTTAAAGAGAAGTGGAATTGCATTCATCATCAAAAAAGACATTTCAAGATCTGTCATGAAGTGCAATGCTGGCAGTGATAGAATAATATCCATACACCTACAAGGAAGGCCTGTTAATATGACTATTATTCAAAATTATACACTTGTTACTATGCCATAAATGAAGATAGGAAAGATTTTACCACTTTCTACAATCTGTAATTGATTGAACATGCAATCAGGATGTACTGATAATAACTGGTGACTAGAATGTAAAAGTTGGAAACAAAGAAGGTTCAGTAGTTGGAAAATGTAGCCTTGGTGACAGAAATGATGTGGAGATCACGTGATAGAATCTTGTTAGACAAATGAACTTTTCATTGCAAATATATTTTTTCACCAACATGAATGATAACTGTCCATGTGGAGTTCACCAGATGGTACATACAGGAACCAAATTGACTACATTTGTGAAAAGAGATGAAGGAAAAGCTCAATATGAAATGTTAGAATGAGACCAGGTGCTGATTTTGGATCAGACCATCAGCTGCTCATATACAGATTCAAACTGAAACTGAAGAAAATTAGAATAAGTGTACAAGAGCCAAGGTATGACTTTGAGTATATCCCACCTGAGTTCAGAGACCACCTCAAGAACAGATTTAATGTATTAGCCACTAATGATAGAAGATCAGAAGAGTTATGGTAAGGCATCAAAGACATCATTCATGAAGAAACCAGAAGGTTATTAAAAAGACAGGAAAAAAAGAAAAGACCAAATTACATGTCAAAAGAGACCCTGAAACTCTCTGTTGAACATCAAGCAGCTAAAGTAAAATGTAAACATGACAAAGTTAAAGAACTAATCTGATGATTTCAATGGAAAGATCAAGAAGACAAAATCAAATATTATGACCTATGCAAAGAGCTGAGATGATAGTAATAATCTCATCAGGATACATTAGGAATTGAGGAGAGAATGATATCAGTTCTGGAATTGTACAAAGCTATTTATGAAGGATCAAAATCTGGGGCTCAATAAGGGAGCTTTTTGTAGGGTGCCATCAAGCCAGATCCAATCATAGCGACCCTATGTACAATAGAACAAAACACTACCCAACCCTGTGCTATGCACATGATCTTTTTATGTTTGAGTCCATTATTGTAGCCACTGTTGTTTCTCTCATTTTGAGTCATGCAACATCAGCTAAAGGAGGTCCCAGGGTCTTTATTCCATTCTTGTCATTAAGGTTAAATCTACTTTGAGGAGGCAACTATTCCCCAGTCATTTCTTGAATGCCTTCCAGCCTGGGGGGCTCATTTTCCAGCACTGAATGTGATAGTGCTTCCCTGCTGTTCATAGAGTTTTCAATGGCTAATTGATTTGGAAGTGGGCTGCAGGGTCCTTCTCCCTAGTCTGTCTTAGTCTGAAAGCTCAACTGAAACCTGTCTGCCATGGGTGGCCCAGCAGGTATCTGAGATGTCAGTGATGTAGCTTTCAGCATCACAGCAGCACACAAACCCTCACAGCAGGACTAGTGGAAGATACATGGGGGAAATAAAGGAGCTGTTGTTGTTGTTGTTGTTAGGTGCTGTCGAGTCGTGTATGACTCATAGCGACCCTCATAAGGTTTTCAATGGCTGATTGTTTCAGGATTGCCTCGGGAGTGGGTTGCCACGTCTTTCTCCCATTTTTGTGGTGCTGGGAATCGAACTCTAGACCTCAGAGACTGCAGAGTGGCGCTCTACCAACTGAGTTAAATCCCAGCCCATCTCATATTATATATATATATGCATACAAAAGGGCTGGGATTTAGCTCAGTTGGCAGAGTGCCACTCTGCAGTCTTTGAGGTCCCAAGTTCGATTCCCAGTACCACAAAAATGGGAGAAGGACGTGGCAATCCACTCCCGAGGCAATCCCAAAATAAGCCATTGAAGATCCTGTGAGGATCACTATGAGTCAGACACAACTCGACAGCACGTAACAACAACAATACATACAAAAATCTGTCATGTATATGATATAGTGCTGACAAGCCTGTGGAGAAATGGTATGTTAAGTTCTTTTTATTGACAATAAGATCAGTATGATTCATTTTCAAGTCTGAAGAGAAATTCTATCGATAAGCATAACAATTTTCATATCTAGGATTGAGTACTCACTTCTGAGAATCATTCCCAAGGAAACAACTTGAAGAAAGAAAGAGTAATGAATGAGGATGTTTATATGTTGCCATTTCTTATAGGGAAATCTAGAACCAACAAAACTGCAGCAATCAAAAAATGGTTGATTCTTGTATGGTATTCCACTTCATTGAAATTTATGTGACAACTGCAAAGGATATGAAAAGGATAATTATGGAAACTTTGAAATCTTGTTAAAGGTGTTCATTAGCTCACAGTAAGTAAAAAGGAAAGGAACAACATTTGGCTGCTATAAGTTCTGGATTTGAGCACCAATTCTTGCAAGAACTTTATAACTCCATCTATGGTATTAAGTCAGGCATCTCAAGCAAGGGATAAGTGCTCTCCCAAGACTCATTTTTCTCAGGTCTGGAATAATGGGGCTTACCTCATGGAGCTAGTGTGAAAATGAAAGAAGACAATCCAA
>VMDO01002302.1:39127-81627 GCA_007922755.1 Pedetes capensis
AAAAAAAAAAAAAAAAAAAAAAAAAAAAAAAAAAAAAAAAAAAAAAAAAGGAATGGGTGAAATGTTTACTCATGAGTATTTTACTTTATAATAGTTTTTAATTTTTAAATGCTGATGTTTCAAAGAATGTGTTTCTAAGTTCAAACACTTCCTAGGGCAAAGTCCTCCTACCAGGGCTTCCTTTCATGAACATCCGGAAAGCCTGATTTCACAGCTCTATCACAAGTGCTCAGAACGCCAGCATTAAACCAGAGAATCCATTGGACAGATTAAAATGGACCCATTGTATCTTTATCCTTTCTGCAGCTGTTTTTGGAGAAACTGCTCTTCTTAGCTGTCTGATTATTCCACACCTGTGAGGATATAGTATCGCTCCTTGAGAACCAAATCAGGTTTGAAATTTCTGGTGTCAGAGGATCTTTTAAAAAATAGATGGTTTAGCATCCCCTCAGAATGCTGCATTCACAGGAAGCGTCTTCCACCTGACCTGTCAGGAACAATGCATCTTTGAGGCTGCTGGGCAGTGAATGAGATGCTCTGAACTCCTCTCTTAAACTGAAAACTCTCATTGTCCACAATGCCTTCTTGGCAGCTGGACAGTAAAATGCATCTCTCTGTCAATTCAATCTATTTTATATTTTATTTTATTTTATTTTATTTGTAGTTGCTTGACTAAAGAAGCAAAACCCAGGATAGCTACATTTTATTTCTGTGCACCTGCATTCTTCATGCTGTCAGAAACTCAAGAGGCTGAAACTGGGATTATTATAGGGTTTGAGAACTGTGAGGGCAAGCAAGAGACTTTCTTTTAATGTGGTTGGCAGGAAAATAAAATGACGATCTGGAAAAAAAAACCAAATTCTAAAGCATGAACTCTCGAAAAGATCTGCTAATTAACTGTGAAGAAGTTGAAGAGCTTTATCTGCTTCCCTTGCTTCCTGAGGCTTTTTTGCTGCTGTGCCAAAGAGGAGGGAAAGTTGATTCTGTGAACCTCACAGACCACCTTCCCAGGAGGAGCATGAATCATTACAGAAGGGCTTAGTTTGGCTTTGACCATGGGAGAGGCAGATATATCCTAAATGGCTTTTGTGGCTTGACTGATGAAAACATCATCATCTGGTTTTTGAAAGGGATAAAAATGTCCTGAGGAGAAAGCCATGAATAAGCAAGGAGACGTGCTAATATTATAAGAGTTACTTTTTTTTAGAAAAGTCTTAGGTTCACAGCAAAATTAAGAGAAAGATATAAAGACTGCCCAAATACACCCTGTCTCCACACCTGCACAGCCTCCACAATTATCAATACCCACAGTAGAACATTTGTTACAATTGAATACCCTGATGCCTAATTACCCAACTGTAGTAGGTATTAGGGTTCATTCTTGGTGAACATTCTATGGGATTGAACAAGTGTATAATAACAGGTCTCTACTATTATAGTATTTTGAGGAAGAAAGATTTTTCAGCTGAATCTGCAAATTAAGTTGGCATAATACAGACCAACAGGAGAAAAGCATACAAATTTAATGTAAGTTTTACATGACATGTAAGCCATTATAAGAAAATGAAAACCCAAAGAAGTGGGTCTAAGTGCTTCTGTATTAGAGTGATCAAGGATAGGCAATTGTGGGAAAGTAACTAAATTATAGGGGGAGGGTTGAGGAAGATAGGAATTATTTTAACAAGGTCTGTTTGTACAGAATTCTCTCAGCTATGACTTTCCCACCAAAGAATGTTTCTTTTTTCCTGGTACAGGGAGGGCATCTTTCGGATGGGAGTTTTTAGCTCCTGTTTTCAAGAGGAAAAAGGTGAGAGCAGAATGCCCTACTTGCACACAGTTTTTCAAGTGCCTTTTGCTCAAGATAATCCTTAAATCAAAGCGAGCATATTCTGACACCTTTCAGTACCATGCAGAACAGCCTTACTGCCCTAAGAATCCTCTCTGCTCTGCCTGTTCAACTCACCCCACCAACCACTAACCCCTGACAACCACCAATCTTTTAATTTTCTCCATAGTTTTGCCTTTACCAGAATGTCTTACAGTTGGAATCATAGAGTATATAGACTTTTTAGATTAGCATCTTTAATTTAGTAATATGCATTTAAAGTTTTTCCATGTTTTTTCATGGTTTTATCCTTTATTCCTTTTTAATGCAACCATAGCCCTGTGGTGTCCAATCCTGTCAGATCTCAGAAGCTAAGCAGGGTCAGGCCTGGTTAGTACTTGGATGGGAGACCACCTGCGAACATCAGGTACTGTAGGCTTGGAAGAAGGACCCGGCAACCCACTCCCAAAAATCAATCCACCATTGAAAACCCTATGAATAGCAGAGAAGCACTGACAATAGTGTTTCATCTGTTGTACATAGGGTCGACTCGACAGCACCTAACAACAACCACATCCTGGTTAGCCTTTGGTAGTGTCAGTGTTTCAGATTTTGGCCATTCTAATAGAAGAGTAGTGGTATCTCATTTTTTTCAATTAATATCTCCTTCATGAGATGTGCTATGGTATATCTTTTCATATGCTTTTTGCTATCTGTATATCTTCCTTAGTGAGGTGTCTGTGAAGGTCTTTGGGACAATTTGTAATAAAGTTGTTTCTTCTATTGTTGAGCTTGAACAATTCTTTGTATATTTTGGATAACAGTCTCCTTTCAGGTTTCTTTTGCAAATATTTTCTCACATTCAGATCTGTGGCTTGTTTTCTCATTCCCCAACATTGTCTTTCATAGAGCAGAAATTTTTTTATTTTAATGACGTCTATCTTGTCAAGTAGTTCTTTCATGAATCACGCTTTTGGTTTCATATCTAAAAAGGTATCACCATAGCCAAAGGTTTCTCCTGTGTTGTCTTCTAGGAGTTTTATTGTTTTGCATTTTACTTTTTGGTCTATGATCATTAGTTTTGTGATGAGTATAAAGTCTGCATATACATTCGATTTTTTGTGTCTGGAGGCCCGTTGTTCTAGCACCAATTGTGTGTGTGTGCGTGTGTGTGTGTGTGTGTGTGTGTGGTGCTGGGGATTGAAGGCAGAGCCTTATGCATAGTAGGCAAATGTTCTACCACTGAAATATATCAACATCTACCAGCACTATTTGTTGAAAAGACTATTTTTGCTCCATTTTATTGCCTTTTTACTTTGCTTAAGATCAATTGACTGTATTTATTTGTGTCTATTTGTGAGCTCTCTATTGTGTTCCACTGATTTGTTTATTTATTCTTTCACCAATCCCACACTGTCTTATTTACAGTAATTTTATGATAACTCTTGATGTCCGCTAGTGTCTGTCCTCCAACTTTATTCTCCTTCATTACTGTGTTGGCTATTCTAGGTCTATTGCCCCTTTATATAAAATATATAATTTGGTTTGTTAATATATACTAAATACTTTTCTGGGATTTTCATTAGATTAGATTGAATTTTTAGATCAAGTTGGGAAGAACTGGTATCTTGACAATATTGAGGCTTTTGTCCATAATATGGAATATCTTTTCATTTTTCAGTCCTTTTATTTCATTCATTGGAATTTTATAGTTTTATTCATGTATATCTTGTATCTATTTTGTCAGATATATGCATACATATTCAATTTTGGTATGTGGCAATGTAAATGGTATTGTGTTTTAGTTTCAAATTCCATTTGTTAATTGACAATGTATAGGAAAGCAATTAACATTGGTATATTAACCTTATATCTTGAAACCTTGCTATAATTCTTGTTCCAGGTATTTTTTGCTGATTCTTTTGGATTTTCTACATAGAAGATCATGTCATCTATATCTTCCTTTCAATATGTATATTTTTTATTTCCTTTTCTTATTTTATTGCATTAACTAGTATTTCTTGTAATGCTGAGAAGGAGTAAAGAGAAGAGACATCTATGCCTTGTTACTGATCTTTGTAAGAAAGTTTTGAGTTTCTCATCAAGAAGTATAATGCTAGCTATAGAGTTTTTAGAAATATTCTTTATCAAGTTCAGGAAGTTCCCTTCTATTCCTCATTTACTTAGCATTTTAAATCATGAACTGGCATTCAGTTTTGTCAAATGCTTTTTGACATCTGTTGATATGATCATGTGAATTTTCTTTTTTAGCCTGAATTGATTTTCAAATATTGATCCATATCTGCTATAAATCCCACTTGGTAATAGTATATAATTCTCTTATACATTGTTGGATTGGATTTGCTAACATTTTCTTGAGGACTTTTGCAACTATTTCCATGAGAGATTCTGTTCTTTAGTTTTCTTGTAATGAGATTAGTATTAGGATAATTCTGGCCTCACAGAATGGATTAGGAAGTATTCCTTCTGCTTTTGTCCTCTAAAGAACACTGTAGAGAATTGATGTAACTTCTTCCTTAAATGTTTGGTAGAATTCACCAGTGGACTCAAGTACATATAGAAAAATATTACCAAGTAAATGATAGAGAAGACTTAGATGGGGAGGGTATGGGGGGGGAGGCATACAAGAGGGTAAGGGGGAACCTATATGAATAATGTACATCAAAATGCATATATGTAAATGCCACAATGAAAAGCATGTCAGAATGAATCACATTAAGGTGTACATTAAAAATGTCCAATAAAAAAAAAAAAAGAATTCACCAGTGAACCCATCTGGGCCTGTGCTTTCCATTTTAGAAGGTTATTAATTATTGATTCAATTTATTTAATAAATATAGGCTGTTCAGATTATATCCCATATGTCTGTCAGCTTGTCATGTTGTGAGGGCTTGTGTGTTCCTGTGATGCTGAAACTGTGCCACGGGACATCTCAAATACCAGCAAGGCCACCCATAATAGCTTCCAGACTAAGACAGAAAAGGGAGAAGGATCTGGCATCCGACTCCCAAAACAATTAGCCATTGAAAACCCTATGAATAGCAGAGAAGCACTGTCAAATATGTTGCTGCTGCTGTTGTTGTTGCTATTGTTGTTGTTGCTGTTGTTGTTGTTGTTGTTGTTAGGTGCTGTCAAGTTGAGTCCAACTCATAGTGACCCCCAAAGGGTTTTCAATGGCTTGTTGTCTTTTTGGGATTGTTTTCAGGAGTGGATTGCCACATCCTTCTCCCATTTTTGCAATGCTGGAGATCAAACTCGGGTCCTCAGAAACTGTGGAGTAGCACTTTACCAGCTGAGCTAAATCCTGTCAAACACTGTGCCAGAAAATGAGCCCCCTCCCAGGCTGGAAGGCATTCAAGAAACAACTGGGGAAACATTGTCTCCTTAAAGTAGAGTCGACCTTAATGATGGGAATGAAGTAAAGCCTCTGGAACCTCCTTTTGCTAATGTGGCACAACTCAAAATGAGAAACAGCATAGTAGCTCCAACAATGGGCTCAAACATATGAAGATCATTTGCATGGTACCATGCTGGGTAGTGCTTCATTCTCTTATGTATAGGGTTGCTATGAGTTGGATCCTACTCAACCATACTTAGCAACAATTCAGATTGTATAGTCTGATATCATCTTCCAGAGATATATTTCTGAGTGTAATCTCCAGATTATTTTTAAGTCTGCAGTTTTATATAGTAAAAATGGGCAAGTAGCTAACATATGAGGAAGTGTATGGGGTCCTTTGTGTACATGGACAGATTTTCACCATAATTCCAGGACTTTTCAATGATATAATCCGGATCAATATAATTATAGAAGGCATTTTAAAAATGTCTATTTTCTGAGGATAATTTGTTTTCTGAGCATAATCATGTGATCTCATGCAAGTCTTCTATGTGCATTATGCAAGCTATATATTATGCAATCTGCAGGACATTTATATAGTGGTCTTTGTTCCAATAGAAGATGTGCTTTGCTTTGTAGTGAGCATATGTCACCTTTAGAAATTAGGAAAAAAATCTTGGAAGAGCACAACTTAAGTTTAAAAAAAAAAAATTGATCTTAGATGGCCTAGGTTACAATCTATTGCCTACTACTACCTGTGTGTCTTTAAGCAAATATCTCAGTTGCTTCCTTGTTACAGTGGCTTACACAATCCTCCATAAACTGTCATAGTTCTCCAGCTTATCATGTATCCTTAACCTTCTTAGCATTCTGCCATCCTGTTTTGTTTTTGTTTTTGTTTTTGTTTTTGTTTTTGGTACTGGGGGTTGAACCCAGGGCCTCATGCCTGCTTCCTTTGCAAGTGCTGGACCACTGAGCTGTGCCCCCAGCCCATTCTTTTGACTTTTGTTTTTTGAGACAGGGTCTCGCTAAGTTACACAGACTGCCTCTGGTCTCGAACTTGTGATCCTCCGCCTCCGCCTCTCAAGCTGCTGGGATTACAGGTGTGCGCCACCACGCCTGGCTTGCCATCCTGTTTTTTACAGTTCCCTTACCATGCCACAATACGTCTCACCTCTGAGGTTTTAAAAACACTATTTTCTTGCTCAACACTTCTCCCAACTCTTCAGCTGGGTCAGTCTTCCTCTTTATTCTTCACTCAAGGACCATGTCCACAGGGAGCCCTTCTAGGAAACCCAGACTGACTTAGGTCCTCCTGGACCATCACTAGTAGTTATCTTTCTTTGTTGTTGTTGTTAGGTGCTGTCCAACTCATAGTGAGTCTATATACAACAGGCGAAACACTATAGTCAGTACTTCTCTGCTTGTCATAGGGTTTTCAATGGCAGATAGATTTTTGAGAGTGGGTTACCAGGTCCTTCTCCCAAGCCTACAGTGTCTGGTGTTCCCAGGTGGTCTCCCATACAAGTACTAACCAGGTCCGACCCTGCTTGGCTTCCAAGATCTGATCGGATTGGTTGCCACTGTGCTACCGCTGCAGGCACCTTTCTATATTAGTCATTTAGTAAATGTTGAAATTCCTCAGTAACTCAAATTCCATGAATCCAAAGTCTGTGTCTTTCTTGTTCCTAGCTATGTAGACTGTCCTAGCACGTTGCCCTTGCATACATAAAGCACTCACTAAAGATTTTTAAGTGAATGAATGAACTGAGCTAGGTAATGTCCAAGGTCATTTTCTGTTTTGAGAATCAGTGGCACTAGTTCTGTGATGGACAAAGATGTGCTGATTGTATTAGAGCACATTTGCTTTCAAGTAATAGAATATCCATTTATTCTGGCTTAGACAGAAAGAGAAGTTATTGGCATGATGCTGAAGTAGTTCAGGCACTCTAAAGAGTAATTATAGAAACTGGAGAGACCCTGGGAGCTCAGAGACTATAAGTAGGAACTTGGGCTCATAGGAATCTGACTCCATGCACCTTATTCTTCCAGAAGGTTCCACTATTCCTCATTCCCAAGTAGATATTCCTTTCATCTTGACTTCATAATTATCTTTCACTGACGAAGGAACCCCTTTACTGCCTCTCTGCTCCTGTTTTCTGTTTCAACTCCCTTTACTGGCAATTGAGGATTTTATGGTGAAATTTCATGTAAAAGTTCCTTAGAGAAAAGGCCAATGTCAATATTGCTGCTCTGGAAACTTTTCTTTTCAGTTTCTCCTAACTCTGACACAAGTAGATACAGTCTCTGGGCTCATTTCTTTTTGGTGAAATTGCTGATGCCATAGCTGAGGTCAGAGGATATTGACAACTTTATATTATAGGAAGCTCAATAATTGAGCATCTCATTTTTCATGGAGAAAAAATTCAAGACCCTAAAAGCTTCAGTGATAAGCTTGTCACAGGCTTCTTTGGAGGTGGTGTTTAGGGGCTGGAATTAAACAACCCCTGAGTCTCCATCAGTGCCCTTCAAATGACTATACTGCCTTCTCAGAGAGAACTTAAATTTTGGTTCTTTGGCTGGTATTTATGATTTAAAAAAAGCTGTGGCTGCCCCAAAATAAAAATGCAAGAAATTGACATAGCCTCAGCAGGTTTGACAGGACAGCTTTGAATATTGTCATCTCACTCCATTCTAAGAACAAACCCTTTCCTGAAGTACTGGATCAGGTATTATGTGAAGATGATAGAAAGATAGTAGTACAGCTTTTTTATTTCTTTTCTTATTTTTCATTTGCATAATCTTTGACATAAGACATAATAAGGCCAATTCCTGAAAATATTCTTATTGTGGTTTAGGTCCTTTTGTAGATAGAAACTCTAAAATCAGAAGACTTGACAGAAATGCCACAGGCTACCTAGGCAGCCATTTGCCTTTTGGGAGGCCTACCGTGAAGACACTGTAGTAGGTTTTGTAGTAGTGGGTTTGCTCTCAACTGGAAGGGATATCTGCCTCCCCTGACATTCCATTGCATTTTGCTATGTCTCTTGAGATATTTACTCCCTCCCTTTCTCTTTCCTACCAGTTCCTTGTGGCTGAACTCATCTTCATTTCCTCCATAAATTATTGCTCAGAACATGGCTTGTTGCCAGTATTCATTTCCTATTGCTGCTATAACAAATCATTACAAGTTAATAGCTTATAAGTATAGAGGTCAGGAGGCTGAAATGGGTCTCATTGGGCTAAACTCAAGATGTAGCCAGAGATTTGTTTGCTTCTATAGGCTCTGCAAGAGGTTTTATTTCCTTTCCTTTTTCTACTTCTAGGGGCTACCCTTATTTATGGCTTCTGGCCCCTTCCTCCATCTGAAAGTCAGTGACATTAGGCCAAGACTGGGTAGTCCAGAAGAATCTATTTTAAAGTCAGCTGATTGACAACTTCAACTCCCCTTTGACAAAGAAAGTAATGAATTCACAGGGTGCAGGGATTAGGATAGGGGCAAGGGAAAGTATATTCATCTATCTATCCCATTGCCCAAACAGAATATCTGAAATCAGTAATTTGACTACATAAACAATATTAATGTCTGCCTCTTTATTCAAATGGATTTCAGAAGAGTTGTAGTAAATCATTTTTCTGAAATTGAATTATTTTTATGTTCATAAGAAAAGGTTGTTATGTTAGGCTTTAATTGCACTAATTATTTTGCTACATTGGGATTTATATGCATTTGGATTTTATTAAAGTGAGATTCATACCTATTACAATGTTAGAACATTTGTTTTATGTAAATCTGTGTAAGAGTTGTTAGAGAAAAGTCTTTTGCATTAAAAAATAACCAGGCATTAGCATTTTTGGTGTATATGGTGTGTGCTTTTTAAAGGATGACTTCTTTAGAAAAGAAGCTAATATTAGCAAACCAATAAACTAATGTCTTAATTTCCCTGTCTTCATTAAAAAACTAATAATTTAGTAGGCTAAATATGATGCTTTGTTGTGGTTTTAACTGTCATTAAATGTTATTAAATGGAAATGTGGGCTATAAAATATAAAATATAAATTGATAGATTTCCTGATATTAAGAACTATTATAACTGACCAACAAAGAAATTCAGTGGAAACAGAAAATCATATTTCAAGGAAGTCCACTTTTTAGAAAACATAAGCTATGGATATAGAGGTCCTTAATTAACTGTCTCTCTAATTGTGCCAGATACATTGCTAAACTTGAGCATCATGCTTTATAACTGCCCTGCAGGTAGTAGCATTTCTGTTTTACATATATTAATATCAAGGCTCAGATAAGTTAATGAAGTCGCCCAAAGCTATAGAGATGAAATGTTGTATGTAGGAAGCCCATCTTTAAATCTGAGTGTGCCTGACTCCAAAGTTCATTCTCTTTCCATTATAATATAACAAGGGTCCTTGATGCCAGTATTCTGCACAAAACCTCAGCAAAGTGTATAAGTTTGAGCTGGAGATCAATTTAAGGACTGCTTGTCTGTTCTTGTTTTGTTGTTAGGTGCCGTCGAGTCAAGTCCGACTCATAGCGACCCTATGTTCTTGTTTTAGGGTCGCATTGTCAACACAGGCATCTAGATTCATCACTCTTCTCAGGCCTACTTTATCCTTTGGAAGTAGGGAAGAATAGAATTTTTTATGATTTGAAAAAGTCAGACTTATAAATGTGAAATATTATCAGTCTGACAGCAAAGAGAATCATGGCCCTAAAATAATCTTTCTTTAGCAAAAATAGCAAAGTTAAAGATCCTATTATAGCTTTTACTGGATGTTGCTAATGGAAAAATGATATTTTGCAGTTTTTCTTTTGTATGGGAAATTAAAGAAGTGATTTATTGAGCACTTACCTACAGGACAAAATCCCTAGTTTCCGGTGAGGAATTCTCCCTGAGAGAAGAATTTACCCCTCTCATGCAATCTGTGAAAAGGCACACAGGATGAAAAGAGGAATCACTTTTTCCTTAAGGAATTCTGGTGTCTCTTTCTTTTCTTTGTCATAAACCCATGTTACTCATCAGTCTTCTAGAAGGTTTTAAAGGGTCTTTGTACAAATATTGTTGTTGTTTGGTGCCGTCAAGTCAGTGTCCGACTCATAGCAACCCTACATATAATAGGAGAAACACTATTGTCAGTGCTTCTCTGCTATTCATAGGGTTTTCAATGACTGTTTTGGGTTGCCGGGTCATTCTCCCAAGCCTACAGCACCTGGTGTTCCCAGGCGGTCTTCCATCCAAGTACTAACGAAGTCTGACTCTACTTAACTCCTAATATCTAATAGGCTTGGATGCCATAATGGTATGGCTGCAGGCTTGCACAAATATTACCAAGTATTAATTAAATGTTACTGTTTTCCAGTATTTCTTCTGCAATACTTTTGGAATACACTGCATTTTATTTTCTTCTTTAAGAATTCCTGGACATTTTGTGGAATTTCTTACATTATTTATCATGCAGCATTTCACCTGTACTGTTTCCAATATTCCCTGATAGTCACTCTAACATTTGGGAGGAGGTATGACATGTAATTTTTGTGCCTTAAAAAAAGTAGAACTCTGTCCCTGTCTGTCCTGTGAAAGTCCAGAGAGAAGTAATACAGGTATGGGTGGTAGCACTTCCCCAGGAAATCTTTAGTAGCCTAGAATTCTGCCAGTTCACAGCTCCATCATCCATCTCTAGGGCATAGGGCCTATTTTCTCATAAGTACTGGCCATTATTTACTATAGTAAAGTAAAGGGAATAAAGGATAGTAAAGGGAATAAAGAACTAAATAGGCAAAGGGTCAGATAAGTTTGCTCAGTTGTTTTTAAGGAAGATTCTGGAAACCACCACATGGTCTATCAGTTTACACCCCAGTAGCTTGTCTGTAATCACAAAACCACAAAGTTGCAAGGAAAGCTGGAAAAATGTCTTTATTATAGGCAGCAATTTCCGAGCTATAGGTTCTACTTCTAAGGAAAAAAGAAAAATGTGTTTTGAGTGACAGATAACAGCTGCTGACACAGATATAATACCTGCTTCTTTAGGTCTCTAAAGGACAGTCAGGTGAACATGAGAATTCATTTCACTTTTTATAGTATCAAAGAGATAAACATTCCTCTGATATTAAATTTTTAGGGAGGCGACATTTGGGTCATAAGGAAGGGGTTTCTAACAGAACATTCCCATAGCTGGGTGATTTTATAGTGAAAAGCTGACCATTTCTAGAGGTATTTAAGCAGCGGATGCTTACTCTTCATCTGGGAGAGTGTGGAGTGGATTTCTCCACTGGAAGGAATACAGGAAAAGGTGACCACTAAATTGTATTCTGTTCTAAGAGTCTGTGAAATCCATTATTTACTCACATGTGTAGGATGTATGATGATGTCCCTATTTTTATTACAGATGTTGGTAATTTTAGACTTCTGTTTTTCTTGATCACTTCTCTAGGGATTTATGAATTCTATTAATTTCTTCAAAGAACCAACTTCTGGTTTCTCATTTTCTCTACTGTACATTGTTTTCCATCTAATTAATTTCTTCTTCCTTTCCTATTTCCTTCTTTGTACTCTATGTGGTCTTATTATGCTCTTCTTTTGTCAACTACCTGACATGAAAACCTAAATCATGTATAATCGGCCTTTTTAAAAATTTAATGTTTTTCTTAACTCTAAGTCAAATGGAATACAATTTTGAAAGTCCTCTGTAAACCATAAAGCAGAATACAAGAGTGCTGTTCTTACCATTGTTTCAGTATCTATACCATCATAACTTATGATCTCAGGTGATAATAGTTTGGGAGGTTTCATATCTGCTTTTCAGTTTGCATATGTCCTTCAACTGTCTTTCTTGCTTTCATGAGCACCTTGATTTTATTTTACTTTGCTATTTCTACTGAGCTATAAAACCATAAAACCAAAACTGATAACAGACATTGAATGAGTGTCAAAATTTTTCGGCTTTGTGGCCTTAGACAAATGATTAAATATTTCTATGTCTCAGTTTCTGTACCACTTCTGGTTTTCTTCATTTGTCTTTATGGATTCAAATTTTCACATGGAATTATTCCCTTATTCTAATGCATCTTTGCTTCATTTTTTCTTTATGTTGTTTTCATTGGATATTTTATAGTTATATTTGCTATAGCCTTAATAATGTAATTATTTTACACAATTGATTTTTTAAATTAAGAGAATGAAGGAAGAAAATATGTATTTAGGATGTCTTTTATAATTACATAATTATTTTTCCCACTGCCCTATTCTTTACATCAATCAAATGATCATCTAAGATCACTTGCTTTTAGTGGGACAAACTTCCATTAATATTTCTTGTGAGACAGGTAGATTGTCAATGTGTTCTCTCTGCTTTAGTTTATCTAGGAATATTTTTATTTTGTCTCCATTTTTGAAAGATGTTTTTGCTGGATATAAGATTCTTGGTTGACAATGTGCTTTCATCCCATTAAATGTGCCTCCCCACTGCCTTCTGGCCTCCATTGTTTCTGCTGAGAGGTCAGCTGTTAATCTTCTTAAGACTTCCTTATAGGTGATGGTCCATTTTTCTCTTTCTGCCTTCTAAATTTTCTTTCTTTTTTTGTGGGGTGCTGTTGGTATTTTCACAATGATATGTGGAGCTTTTTGTTCTTATCCTATTTGGGCTTCATTGAGTTTCTTGGATATATATGGTAAAGCTTGTCTTTAAATTTGGCAAGTTTGTACCTAGGTATATATGTTTGTGTACTTAATGATGCCCCTTGATTCTCTGAAGCTCTGTTCATTTTCCTTCATTCTTATTCTTTCTGTTTTTTGGGTTGCATAATCTTTACTGTCCTCAGCTTCACTTATTCTTTCTTCTGCCAGTTCAAATCTACTGTTGATATGCAGTAGTAAAATTTTCATTTCAGAAATTCTAGAAATTCAAATATTTATATTTGATTATTTTATATCATTTTTATCTCTTTATTGATATCATATATTTGATGAGATAGTGTTACTAAAGCTTCTTTTAATTCATGTCATGATTTTAAACTAAAATGACCCCCAAAGTTCATGTGTTTGAACGTTTGGGCGCTGGCTGATGGTGATGTCCTGGAAAGTTATGGAACTTTGGCAAGTTTGACCAGGCATTGCAGAAGTGGGTCACTGGGCATGAGCCTTTGGAGTGTACCCTGGACCTCTGGTTTCAATTACTCTCTGCTTCCTCATCTACAATGATGTGAGGTGATCTGTCACCATTTGCTCCACTGCCATATGCCAGCCCTTCCTGAATGGATGGAAATCCTCTGTGAGCTCCCAATAAATCATTCCTCCCATAAGTTTGTTTTAGTCAGTGTCTCTGCTACAGCAACACACAAGCTGATTATCACACTTCTTGAAGCATATTTTCCTTTAGTTCTTTGAACATATGATTGAAAACTACAGTGAATATTTAAATTTTAAAGGTTTGTTACAGTAAAAACCACATTGCCAATAATCCCCATCAAAATACTCTCCCTGGCTTCGGACATACTTATCCTATTGTCCTTGCCACCTTCTGAAACAGTTCTGGAAGTCCTCTTTGATGAACGTCTTTTGTTTCATCCTCCTTCAAGACAGTGTTCTGTGTCACACATTGCTTCTAGTATAGCAATTTCTGTCAGTTAAAATCATTATGGTGTGTCTTCATACACCTTATTCACTACATCTGGCACTGTATGTCTTCTGGCTCTTCCCCAAAGTCAAAATCACCATAAAAGATAAACATTTTGAAACGATTCAGGATATCAAAGCAGCCATAGCAGTGCAACTAAAGACACTCATGAAAGAGGACTTCTAGAACTCCTTCATAAAGCGATAAGAACAATGGGATAAGTTTGAAGCTAGGGGAAGTATTTTAAGGAAGATTAATGACAATGTGTCTTTTCCTGTAGTAAATGTTTTAAACTTAAATGTTCATCATATCTTTTGATCATACCTCATATTTATAATCCTATGTATCTATCAGCTTGTCATGCTGGTGGGAGTGGGGAGGCTTGTGTATTGCTGTGATGCTGAAAAGCTATACCACAGATGTCTCAGATACCAGCCAGGCCACCTAACGTGGATAGGTTTCAGCTGAGCTTACAGACTAAGACAGAGTAGGGAGAAGGACCTGGTACCCCCTCCCAAAACAACTAGCCCTTGAAAACCCTATGAATAACAGAGAAGCACTGTCAAATAGAGTGCCAGAAAATGAGTCCCCCAGGCTGGAAGGCATTCAAGAAACAACTAGGGAAGAGTTACCTCCTCATAGTAGAATTGACCTTAATGATGGGAACAGAGTAAAGTCCCTAGGACCTCCAGTTCCCAATGTGGCATGACTCAAAATTAGAAGAAACACAGTGTCTGCAACAATTGGCTCAAATGTAAAGAGATCATATGAATGGTACAGTGTTGGGTAGTGTTCTGTTGTACATGGGGTCACTCTGAGTTGGACTCGACTTGATGGCACCTAACAGCAACGTATTTATAATACTTGCTTTGTTAAATATGACATCTGGATCTTCTCACAGGTAGTTTCCTTTACTTCTTTTATCCTTTATAGCATTACACTTTTTCTTTGTGTGTATCATGACTTTTTATTAAAGGCTGAACCCTTAAGGTAGTAGCTATTTTTGATAGCAATTTTGGATACAAATTCTCTGGGGCTTGTTCTGTTGTAATTGTTTATTTATTTGTTTAGTGACTTGGTTAAACATTTTAATAAGGTCTGTTTTCCTCACATTGTGAAGCCTCTACTATCCACCTTAGAGAAAACCACCTTATGCAACTTTGGGCATACCCACAGTCACTTTGGAATGACGGTTTTAGCAGGATTCTCTTTGACTGTTTTTCCCCCCTGATCTTTTATACTGCCTGCCTCATTTGGTATTACACCTACCTGTGAGGCTAATTAATTTTTGCCTTATTACTGTAGCATTTCTTATAGTGCTCTGAACCATGACATATTCCCATATCTGATCCAATTAAGTACAGTTATGGAGGCTATACTCAAAGTTTGTCCTGATCTCAGGAAGGCATTTTAGCTATTTCTTCCCACGTTCCCTTTGTAAACTATCTGGTATACAAATTGGCTCTTCTTTTCAATGTGTGTCTTTTGTATGAAGCAAAGAATTAGAATATTATTAATACAGTTTGATGTTTATTGTCTTTTAACTGGAATATTTAATCTGTATATATGTGATGGTAGTTGTTAATATGTTCCAGATCAAAATTATTAATATTCTGCTGTTCTTTTCTATTCTTTATTTTTCTTTCTTCTTTTGGAAGTCAAGTAATTTTTAAAAATTATTTTCCTGTTGTATTGGCTTGTCAGCTATATGTTCTTTTGTTATTCTCTTAGTGAATACTTTAAGAATTATGTTATACACTCCTACCTTGTTAGACACAATTATTAGTACTTGATAAGACTGCAAGAATCATGGAACACTTTAATTTTATCTATCCTCTCTTACTTTTGTGCTCATGTGCTATATTTTAAATCTATATTTGTTTTATAGATAAAAGACAAAACTAGTATTCATTTAGATTTATCTGTATATTTCACATTTCTGTGCCTCTAGGTTTTCACTGGGTATCATTGTTCTTATGCCCACATCCCCCCAAAAAACTCCTTATAAATTTAGTGTAATTCTTCTGGGGCTACTTCTCTCAGTTTTTGACTGAAAATGTCTGTGGCCTTCATTTTTAAAAATTCTAATTGATTTTTTATCTTAATATAAGTGCAGTTTCACATGCAGTTTTAATAAATAATGCAGAGAAAATGCATATAACTTTTACCTACTTTCCTCCAAAGATGAAAAATTGTAAAACTGTGGTACAATATTAAAACCAGGACATTAATGTTGATACGGTCAAGATATAGAACATTTCCACCACCACTAGGTTCTCTTACATTGTGCTTTTATAGCCACAGGTACTTTTTTCCTTTTCCTATCCCCTCCTACATCCCTGGAAACCACCAATATGTTCTTTTTTATTTTTATAATTTTGTCGTATCAGGAATGTTATATACATTAGTTCATTTTCTATTACTATAATAAAATACCTGAGCCTGGGTCCTTATAAAGAAAAGAGGTATTTATTCAGCTCACAGTTCTGGAGGTTCAAGGGCATGGTGCCAGCATTGGCTTAACTTTGATGAGGACTTCATGTGGATTGCATTGCAGTGATGGAAGTGAATGAGGGAGGGAGGTGTCACATGGTGAGAGAGGAAGCTAAATAGACTGAGGAGAGACCAAATGTGTTCTTTTGTAACAACCCTCTCAAAAGAACTAACAAGAGTCACATGAGAGCTGTATCAGTTCCTTCTGAGGGCAGTTCTCTCAATGACCTAATTACTTCCCACTAGACCACATCTCTTAAAGGTTCCACACCACCTCCCAACACTACCACATTGAGGATCAAGTTCCTAGTACACAAACCCTTGGGGCACCAACTGAAATCATATCTAAACAGCATTATAAATTGTATAGCATGCAACCTTTTGAGATTGGTCTTTCCACTCAGTGAGCTTTTCTAGATATTCATGCAATTTTTTGTGTGCATCAGTGGTTCATTCAATTTTAGTGCTAAGTAGTAGTCCATTATACCACTGTACTACACTTTGTTTACTCATTTACCTATTGATAGCATCTGGGTTATTTCCAGTTCTTGGTTATCACAAACACAGCTGCTCTAAACAAACAATACAGATTTCTGTGTTACTATAAGTCTCCACTTCTTAGGAATGTCTAGGATGCAATGGCTGAGTCATATGGTAGTTGCTTGTGTTTTTGTTTTTTTTTAAGAAACTGCCCAACAGTTTTCCATGGTGGCTGTGTCAGCTTATATTCCCACCAGCAATATACAAATGATTCTGTTTCTCTGCATTCTGGCCAACAATTGGTATTGTTATTGTTTTTTATTCTAGCCATTCTGGGCTTATTATAGTTTTAACTTGCATTTCACTAATGGCTAGTGTCATGATTTCAATATAAAGTATCCTGCAAAAGTCATGTGCTTTAATGTTGGGTCATTAGCTGGTGGCGATGTCCTGGGAGGTTATAGAACTTTGACAGACAGGTCTAGCTTGGCAGAATGAGTAAATAGGGGTGAGCCTTTGGAGGTTTTTACTCTGGACCTGTACCCCTGGTCTCTCTCTGTTCCTGGTCCATCATGCCATGAGGTCGTAGGCCATGGGCCCTGCCACTACTGTTGCAGTATCTGCCCTGCTGACAATATAGACTGATTTTCTAACTGTGAGTTTCTAATAAACCTCTTCCCCCTTAAGTTTGTTTGAGTTGTTTTTTCTGCTACAGCAATGACAGCTGATTAATACAGCTAATGATGTTGAAAAACTTTTTGTGTTCTTGTCACCTGTGTATATTCTTTTTTTTTTTTTTTTTTTTTTTTTTTTTTTTTTTTTTTTTTTTTTTTTTTTTTGTGGTACTGGGGGTTGAACCCAGGGCCTTGCACCTGCATGCTCTGCAAGTGCTGGACCACTGAGCTGCACCCTCAGCCCACTTTTTAACTTTTTGAGACAGGGTCTCCCCAAATTACACAGACTGCCTCTGGTCTCGAACTTGAGATCCTCCTGCCTCCGCCTCCCAAGCCGCTGGGATTACAGGTGTGTGCCCCCACGCCCAGCTACCTGTATATATTCTTTAAAGAAATGTTTCTTCTTGTCTTTTGCCCATTTTCTAATTGCATTATTTATTTTACTGTTGGGTTTTGAGATTTCATTTATCCTAGGTATGGGTCCTTTGTCAGATATCAAAGTTGGAATTTATTTTCTTTCATAATTTCAAAGTTTATCATTCAATTATCTTTGGGATTTAATAGTTTCTGTTGAAAAGTCTTTTGTTTCTCCTTTAATGTAATATTTCCTCTTGGTGATTTTAAGATGTTGTCTTTGTCTTTAGCTTTGGGTCTGTTGGACATGGTGTGTCTGTATGTGGATTTTCCTCATAGTTATCCTGTTTGGGGTATACAGGACTTCTTAAATCTGTTGTTTGTCTTTTGTAAGTTTTGGAAATTTCTCAGTTAATTCTTTCTTCTCTTCTTGCAAATACATATTTGCCTTTTTATCATGTCTTCAATATCTCATATTCTCTTCTATATTTTCCATTTTTATTTCTTATCATGGTTCAGTCTGGGTATTGTCTGTTGATATATGTTTCATTTCACAGATTTTCACTTTTGATATATCTTCTGTGTTCTCAAATCTGTTTGTTATGTCTTTATTTTCAGTTGTATTTTTCATTTATTTAACTTTGATATGTTCATTTTTATAGATTTCATTTTAATATGTGTTTCCTTTAGCATGGTAGTCCCCAACCTTTTTGGCACCAGGGACTATTTTCATGGAAGATATTTTTCCATGGGCTGGGGATGGAGGATGGCTTCAGGATGATTCAAGTACATTACATTTATTATGTATGTACAAATGAAGCTTCACTTCTTCATCCACTGCTCATTCTGGTACAGGTCTGTAGCCTGGGGGTTGGGAACCCCTACTTTAGCATATTAATTATACTTATTTTAAAGTCCTTCTCTGACAACTTTTTTTAAATGGTACTTGAGGGTTGAACCCAAGGCCTCACACATATTTTGCAAGTGTACTACTACTGAATGCATATTTATTTATTTGTTTGTTTGTTTGTTTGTTTATTATTTGGTGACAAAATCTTGCTAAGTTACACAGACTGCCTTTGATTTTGAACTTACAATCCTTCTATCTCAGCCTCCCAAGTCTCTGGGATTAAAATAATTTGCCAGAATTTGATAACTATTTCTATTGCTTAATGTTTCCATCATAGATCTTGGGCAATTAGACCTATCTCCTGGCATGCCTTAATGATTTTGGATCAATTTGGAAATGATGCTTGAAAAATTTTGGAGGCTCTGGGTGGTGTCAGGAAGGGGTTCCTTTTGTCAGGAAGGTAATTAGAATAAGAGAAAATTAGTTTGATAAGTCTAGTGATTATAATGATTTTAGGAAAGATCTTGTATTTTGTGATTTTAGGATGAGTCCTATCTTCCACTACTTTTATGATTTACTCTTTCATTTATGAGACCTGAAAACTTAAGAGGTTTATAGTTGCAACTTCTTGGAGGATCTTAAATTCTTAATTGTTGTCTCCCAAGTACCTTAAATCTGTTAAATCTACCTTTATGTTTTTAGCTGCATTGTTGCATTTTCTTTCTATACTTCTTGTCCTTTCATCTTATGCCATTTAGGAACTAGCAATTATTCAAGGGGAAAACAATGCATACTGTTGAGGTCTCTTCTCTGTGGTTCTGTTTGTGTTTTATTGTGTTGTTCATTTGTTTGTTGTTAAACCAAAATCACGGTCCATCAAGTCCTGGATGTTTTTGAAGATTCATACTCCAATTTTTGTCTCTGTAGCCTCTAAAAATGCTAACAGCCCCAAATTACTTAAGAATTTTCAAGTTAATTAAGGAGAAAAAGGTGGATAATATTTGGATTACTTCAATGTTACAGACTAAATGTTTGTGTCTCCTCAAAATTTACATGTTTATTTCTTAACCCCAAAGTGATGGTATTATGCAGTGGAAACTTTTAGCAGGTAATTAAGTTATGAAGGTAGAGCCCACATGAATGAGATTAATGTCCTTATAAAAGAAATCTTAGGACTGCAGGTGTACTCAGCAGTAGAGCACAAAGCCCTGGGCTCAATCATCAGTAGTATACACACATACACATGCATGCACACACACACACACACACACACACACACACACACACACAAATAATAATAATAAAATAAAGAGATCGTAAAGAGCTACCTTGCTGCTTCCATATATGAGGGCACAGAAGGTGACATCTAGGAAACATGACTTTACAAGACACAAATTTTCTGCACCTTAATCTTGGACTTCTCAGCCTCCATAACTGTAAGGAATGAATTTTTATTGTTAATAAAGCACCCAGTTAATGGTGTTTTGTTATAGCAACCCAAAAAAGACTAACGGACTCAATACATTTTCCTTTTATCTAAGAACTTGGCACTTAAAGTTATTGTTATCTTTATTACTCTTTAAGGTCTTCCAACCATTTTTTAAAATTAAATGTGGCTACTATTTTTATCTCAGTGAGAATATTGGTTTGAATACATCCTAGGAGAACATAATGGGAAACAAAAGTCAACCAAGCCTATAACTAAATATTTGATTCCATTACGACCATAATAACTTGGGCATAGTTTTATTTAGGATATTTTCACTATTTTACTTTGCCTACTTTCCTTGGTTCAAATCTTCCCAATTAGATTTTTTTTCTTGTCATATTACTCTTTAGACCAAAGCTAGATTAAGAATTTTAGAATTCCTAGATGAAGAAAAGCTGGCCTTCTCCCCCTTACAAGAAATTAAAAATGAAACAACCCAAAGTATAAAATAAACATAAGAAATAATTCAGTTCTTTCTGAAAATATATCAAATTAAATGATTAATTTCCAAAACTTAATGGTGCTAGGCTTCCTGGATATAAATCCTGGCTCCACCATGTATGAGGTAAGCAAATATCTTAATCTATGTTTTAATTTCTTCATTTGTAAAATGTGGAAAATTATTATACCTGCCTCATAGTGTTACTCTAGTAAATGATTTAATATGTGTACAGAACTTAGAACAATGTTCCACATATAGTAAGTACTCAGTGTCAGTTAAAGTAAATTATTATCCAAGACCAACAGCAATAGTCATAAAATATATCAGCATATAACTTATGTATACTTATCATAAATAATCATGATTTAATAATAAGTTTGATTTACTTGGACCCATTGATAGATGATTTTATAATAATTTGTATGTTCCTTTTTTACAAATAAACACTTGTATGTTCCTTTTTTCTTCCTTTGTCTTTTTGGGGCTTGCATATGAGGTAGGGGAGAGCCTCTCTCTTCATTTTTAGTAGGAAGAGAAAAAGAATCATTTCTTCCTATTTTCAGAATGCATTTCCCAATAATTGAATCATTCAACACTTACTGAGTACTCATTATGTCTGGGTTCTGTACTAACCATGGGAATATAGAGGTGAATAAGATCCCACCCTTTTTCTAAGGGTCTTTATAGACTTATCAGAGTCAGACAGATATGCAAGAAACACCATATGCTCTGTGGCAGGGTGTCAGAATTATATAACAGATGAATTTTAAAATCTTCAAAACAACCTTAGGGTGTAGAAAGTGAGGCTCAGAGCACATTTGTTTCTTGCCCAAGGACCTAACTTAAAAGAGATGAGATTTAAACAAGGCAGCTCCAAACACTGGGTCCATGGCCTTTCCACAAATGATAAGACAAAAGAGACAGCAACATTTCTATCTAGGAACATTGAAAAAAAGAGTAACTAGAATTGTCTATGGGCTGGGACTTAGTACAGCATTCTCTGAGGCCCTGGGTTCAATCCCTAGCACTGCAAAAATGGGAAAAGGACCTGGCAGCCCACTCCCAGAACAATCTTGAAACAATCAGACATTGAGAACCCTATGCACAGCAGAGAAGCACTGACATAGTGCTGGGCATGGCACAGTGTTAGAGAGTGTTTTCTTCTGTTGTACACAGATCGCTACGAGTCAGACCTGGCTCAATGGTACCAAAAACAACAGAATTGTGTACTCATGGCCCAAACTACTTGTTAGTTCAGGTGTGTAAACCCAAGTCACACTGCTTGTTTAGTGGAGTTTACTGATTTCTGGCAAAGTGCTCAGACTAATAATAGGCAGACCTCATATTCTTACAGCAAGTAACAAATATGATGGAGAACTATTTTTGAATGAGTATTTTTAAAGTTGGTGAATCATTTTCACCTTTAAAAAATGACCTGGTATTTAGAAACCAAATAACACATGTTTTCTTCAACATAATGGGCTATCAATGGAAAAGGCACTGATATATATTTCTTATGATAGCTTCAATTACATTTCGATTAATTAGTCAGATTGGTAGAAACCTGAGCTCCAAAAAGATCATGATTAGGGTTTTAACCATACAGGAGACTGGTAACTTTCTTAGTTAGAAGAGGAATATCTAAGCTTAGGTGGTCTGCAAAGGAAAATTAATGATGGCAGATTAAAAACATGCTATAGAAAATAGGACTACATGTACCCATTTTTCATTTTTTAAGCCAGTCTCTGATTAGTTTAACTTATTGTAAGTTAAAGCCCAAGTTAGCACGTGATATATTTAGTAAGGGACTGGTGTTTAGCTCAGTTTGTAGAGTGCTGCTCTACATGCTCTGAGGCCCTGGGTTTGATTCCTAGCAACACAAAAATGGGAGAAGGACCTGGCAGCCCACTCCCAAAACAATCCCCCAAACACTCAGGCATTGAAAACCCTATGGGTAGCAGAGAAGCACTAACGTAGTGCTGGGTATGGCACACTGTTCGGTAGTATTTCATGTGTTAAACATAGGATTGCTGTGAGTTGGACTCACATGGAACCTAACAACCACAATACTTAGTAAAAATGATAGAAAATTCAAAATGAAAATATGCTAAGTTTTTCCAAGTTTTAAATTAATCAGTTTAAAGTCCTGAATTTTAGGGATTTTGAGAATTGAGGACCTCTTGTTCCAGAGGATATCACCTGCTAGCAGAGTGTGGCACAGCAATCTTACTCTCTTAGATGCAAGCTACATAAAGAGGAGCAACAGTTGACTAGGCAGCCATGGATTTGGAGCCAGAGAGATGATAAATCAGGCAGCTCAGAGAATGTGAGGCCCTGGAAGTCTACACTTTCGCCACTTTCTCATCTCCCCACAGTACTATGATGAGTACTTCTGACCAGGAAACCAGAACTATAAGTGGAACAAATTGGAAGTGTGAATTGTAGCTGTTGCTGAAATCTACTCCTAATGAGGCATCCCAACCAATTGAGATAGACATTGGATTCAATTATATGCATTCCCATAAGTAAATTCTCATAAGTAAAATCCCATAAGTAAAGTCATTAATCTGAAATTAAATGAGGAGAATTTTTTATAGCTTGACTTTACATTTGCAGTGCTATAGCTAAGACCATCAGGAAAATAATTCTTCCAATGAAAATCTATGTTTCCTCATAATTGAAGCTAGGATAGAAGTAAAGAAAGATGAAGAGAAAGATAGAATAGGAAGATTCTGTGGTCAAGCAGTTTTAATATTAATCTTATCATTAAAGATGCAATTTCTGACTCTACTGAAGAAATTTCATTCTGTGAGTGACACGAATATAATCTGCTCAGCTGACTTAGCTTCCATCTATATTTTGTAGCACCCCAGAGCTACTCTTTAAACACACACACACACACACACACACACACACACACACACACACGGAACTAGAATAGAACTCCTGGTAACCCTAACACATGAAGGTCATTAGGGTTTTTAGAGCAATCTCTTCTCCCTTGTCTTTTAGCTATTTTGTCTTTTGAATGACTACACATTTTTAAATGCCTTTTTTGGAGTCCCTTCCTGTGGGTTTCATTAACTTTTATTCAATTGTCTACTCATTAATTAAGAAGGAGAATTAATTAGGTCATAAGCATATATGCAGAGATAAAATTAAGGTACAGTGATCCTAAAGGAAAAGAAGCTGAAGTTAGAAAACAGGTCGGACTATCCTTCTATTCTGCTGCTCTGGGTTCCCTTGAACTTGGTGTTCGTGGGACACTACAACATTTACTCAATGTTCAGTCCCAGGAAAGGGGTGGATCAGAGAATTTAGGAGGGAAGTACTTGGTAACTACATGGTAGCCCCAAAGCAAAGTTTTTGACTTACTGACAAGGTTGAAGCAGCAATGTTCTGAAAGTGTTTTTATTTTTTCAAAGACAAACCTACTACACACAAACCCCAAGCTTGCCTTACCTGCTTTCCACATCCTACTTGGTGTCAGGAACATTGGACTGTTTTCTTTTTACCACTAGCATGGTCTCAGTACATCAGTGTGGATTCTTAGTTTTTATTTTGTTCTGTTTTGTTTTTACAGTACTTGGGGTTGAATCCAGGGCCTTGCACGTACTTTGCAAGTGCACTACCATTGGGTGTACCCTTAGCCCATTTTTTATCTTTTATTTTTGAGCCAACGTCTTGCTAAGTTACATAGGCTGCATCTGGCCTTGAAGTGGTGATCTTCCTGCCTCTCCCTCCTGAGTCATTGGGATCACAGGCATGTGCCACTGCGCCCAGCTCATGGTTTTAAAAATATCTTTTATTCCCACTTCCTTTGAGCTTCTCTTTCCCTTTGTTTGCTTATAAATAAACTTAATTTTCTAGGAAAACTACCTCCAGAATTTTTCAGTTCTTTTCCTATGGAGGATGGGGGCTGGGAAGGACAGGGAGAAGGAGAGGGAGAGGGAGATGAGATGCTTCCATGCTGATGAGAGTGAGACCAGTGGGAACTTCAGAGTGGTATGCATTTTCCTGTAAGTAAGTGTAAAGAAAGACACAGAAGACTTAAAGAAGAAAGTTATAGATACTTTTGAGTTACAACTTTCAGGGTTGAGGTTGTCAGGAGATGTCTGTGATAGCTGTGCACTCTGTGTGCACGCGCACACACACACACACACACACCACAGTGACAGATGACCTATTGAAATAATTTCAGAGCTGTTCTGTGGTTGCTACGACAACCAATGCTCTCTTGGCTTTCATCTGGCCATGTGACAGGGACTTTGACGTCAGCTAGAGGCAGAGTCTGTGGCTGAGTCCGCACAGTCAAAAGCTTGTGAGAATCTGGTGGATGCTGGACGTTGCTGCTGCCGCTGCTGCCGCTGCTGCCACTGCTGCCGCTGCAGCCACTGCAACTCCTGCTTCCCAGGGGTGGTGGAGCATGGACTGTTAAACTCTGCACTTCTTCTGTGTGAGGTAATTAGTTTGCTGTATATACAATAGTTAGGTGTTTTTATAGCTCATTGTGGTTTTCCCTTGTGTCTTACCTTGTATAAGTTTGTCTTCATGAGAAATTGTTGTTTTACCCAGTAAAGAATGTAAAGCAGCTTCCAGTTGTGAATTTCATGCAGTCTCTGGAATTTGGTTAAACTGGATTGATTTTCTGTGAAGTAGGTCACAATATCATCTCCTTTCTTGCTCCACACTTACTACCATAACATTATTTAGACATATGAATTTTGCAGCCTGAGCCAACTATGCTTCCTTGAATTCCAGGAATCCTCCCTTCAGGATTGTTTGGGGATTTAAAAACTCCAGCATCGCTTTGCTGTGTGTAGCTAACTTTTCCTTTCTGCAATTGCTACCCAGTCCTGAATCAGCCCAGAATAGTTTAGAGTTTAGTTTCTATCTTGTTTTCAGCTTTCATAATTAGTAACAATGAGAACAGTGGGAAAGAACGTTATACTCTGAAAGTTGGGGGGGGGGGTCTTTGGTATTCTGAAAATACTAGAGAAAATTGTCAACAGCTTCCTGTTTAGAGAAAAATAATCTGGAGGATGCCGAGGAAGTTGGGGTGGAACCTTTACATGTGTTCATGCAGTTGTGTTTTGGTTGTTAGAGCAAAGCACACATTTTCAGTGTCCTCCCCTGAAAATTGAGCTGTGAAGAGAATGACATTGGATGGTCTTTTACTAAGGCATCATATAAGATGTTTTTTTTAAATTGGCATGATTATCTAGAAAAGAAAACAACAGCCCTGAACCAAAAATATATCATTGATACAAGGTCTACTTTAACTCAAACACAGATATAGTCGTTAAAAATTTGCTTCAGATCTTGAATGAGTGATTTGGAAACTGTGGTTAATGATGATTTTTGTCTCTGAATTCCTATAACACGATATACTAAAAATTATTTTATTTGCATTGTTGTAGTTCATTTCCTTCCCAAGTTTAGCCATTTTGGACTTTGTTTCATTGTCTACAAGTTGGATTGTTTCATAGCTTGAAATTAGAAGAAAACCTCTTGTACTAAAATTAATAGAAGGCTAGATTTATAACCAGCTTTCTAAATCATACAGATTTAACAGAAAAAGAGGACAAATTTTAGAATGCCATATGTAATTTAGCTAGTATTTAAGGAGTAGAAAAATAAGCTAGTTTAACTTCATGAGAACTATCTATTGATAGTCTGTGATTATATCTCAATTTAATGAAAGAATATTTTTTAATATTTTATATTCTTCATTAGTTTCAAAATTCTTATAGTTATCACGTTTTTACTCTTGTCAGAAAGAATTTTGGACAGTAGTTGGCTGCAATGATAAGTGAATATTGTGGTTATATCAATACTTTCTCATTTGCTTTCAATGAGTAGATATTCATTTAACTTGCTAGCATTTGATATGTCAATTTTTGGTCGGCGCCTCCACAGAGGGTTTTTTAGTATAAAGTGCTTACATTCATAGCATATCTACTGAGACATCATCCTGTCATTTAATTGATCTCATAATTATAATAACCTGGAGGCCATATTCTTAACATTCCTAGAAATGTGTTAACTGATATGTAGCATTTGAATTGAGCAGAAGAGGACCATTAGCACTATCATTTAAAAGCACTGTCCTTGATGGAGAATACTTTAATGCTACTTCTTTTATCCGAACTATGGTACTCTCACGATACTTTTTCTTGGTGCTCTGTGTTTGAAATTAAAGCTATAAGATGATTGTATCCAATGCTGTTATAAAAGAGACTTGATTTCAGCAATATAAAATAGAAGAGAATAATTCAGTGTTAATGGCAAATCGTCAATGATAAAGTTTAAAGAAAATAACCTTTGCTGCAAAAGCAGAGATGCTCACTGATCTATAAGGTTTTGTACGGCAAAATAAGAAAAATTGACTCTTAGTATCATCTATTTACAGCAATGAGACTATTGATTTCAAGGTCAAGTTTGTTTCAGCTTCAAAAGATGCTAGCAAGGAATGATTTATTGTAGAAACCTGACTGCTGCATTATTAAATGTTTTGTGTATAGTTTCAAGGATTCCTAACCTTTTGGGTGCCATAGACCTTTTTGGAAACCTGGTGAAGCTTGTGTAGACTTATTGGAATGATGCTTTTGAATGCATAAAGTAAATCATGCAGGGTTACAAAGGAAACCACTTTTATAAAAGACATTAGCCACATTTTAAAAATTGTGATATGTTCTCTGTTAATAATACATTATCAAATAATACATGCTAGCAGCAAGTGTAATAACAACTATAGTTTTGATGGGTGGTACACATAAATGATAATTTAAGATCAAGTTAGAACAACAACTGTAATATGATGTGAAAATATCTGCAATTTCTTTTGGCAACCAAATCTCAAGTACCATAGTTTGTGGCCTAGATTTTAATTGAAGGAAATAATAAATTTCACTTTGAGGTTGTGAAAATAAAGAGGTAATATTTTTGTCATCCAGTTCCCTGGATCCTCTTGAATTGTATCTGCCTCTGAGTTCAATGATATGTGAGTTTGTGTTGCCAAAGGTCACAGAACCACAATGAACAAAATAAATTACCTCATTTCCACATTGAGTTCCACTACATTTGATTTTATTCTGTGACTGTGTGAATTCCACAGCTCGTGTACCTACTCATATGTAACTTTTCTTAATCTTCCTCCTTGAGCTCCATAAGCCACCTTATGTTACCTGTACGGAGAAACTCTTACCTGGCTAGATAGGGGTTAAGAGGAAAAGTTAGAGCATTAATGCACATTATGAAAGGTTAAACCATGAGCCATAGAAGACTATAGCTATTTACAAAAGGACCTTTATCCACTCAGGGAAGATAAGCAAGTAGTACTTAGATGAAGAATGCTGTATGTTATATGAGATTGTAACTGAAGAAATACTCCACAAGGTACTTTGTATGCTTACAGCATTTGAAGTTAACATTAAAGACCTTATATGACTTTCCAGATTTAATGTATATAAATCACATTCGTGTGTAAACTGAAAAATTATAATGGTTCCCAGTTACTGAAGATGTATCTGCCAGAGGTGTTCAGAATGGGGCACGTTCAACATGAAGTGGAAAATGGAGACACTTCCCAAGTAATCTGAACACAGAACCTTATTGGATTTGTGGGTAATTTAAGATCAAAGTTAATATTAACATTGTTAATATTAATTGTTTAGTGTGGCTTATGTCAACAATATTCTCATCCCTCATGTCACGTTGAATGTGCAGAAGATATTTAATCTCCACCCAACTGGAGAACTTTGTGATTGACTAGATGCAGTCATAGCTCTGCACTGAGAAGGTCCAAAGCCATCTATTCTTGCTATTACATCAGCACCCACGATTCCCGAGTAAGAGAAGGGAGCTATGACATTTTGCACAAGCTGTTGCTTAAACTCAATCCAAATCCCTCACGTTTGAAATGGAAGCTTAGCAATTTTTCTTCATGTGTCCTCAGAGGGATTGTGAAAGAGGGTAGTCTCAATCATTTCTTACTCCTTGGATTAGAAAATAACACCTGCTTTGGAAGCTTTGAGTCTGTTCAACTGCTAGAGAATCTTAGAAAAATCTCACATCTCTGACTCCAGGATGTACTCTGCTTCTTGCTGGTAGGTGTTTGAAATTTTCAGTTCAGAAAGAAATGCATCACTATTTTTATATGAAATCAACTTTTATTTAAATGGTGCCTTGTGATGGAAATCCAACCAGAAATAACATTCCAAAATGTAGTATTTTTTATTATTTGCAAAAGTGATGCCATGAAAGTTAGTCCTCATTAAGACTTTGATATAAAAATTATGTGATAAATATTTAAATTCACTGGAGCCACATTCTCCAAACTAAAAACAGTCTGTTCTTTTTTATCTCCATGGTTAAATTTAGTTTAGTTTTTTTTTAAAGAATATATATCTGTAAATGCCTTTAATTAAAGACACAGCATCCCTTTAAAGTTTAGTTTATGTTAATGTAAAACATAATATACTCAGATCACTGTGAAGGCCTATATTTTATTTGCAGGAAAGAAATCTCTAGTCTAAAAGATATTCTAGCTGTTGTCTGTGTTAAGGAGAAGATTATACATATTACCTGAATTCTGACCCAGCAACTCCAGGAAAACCAAAGGCTGTGTACTGCCTTTATGCCAAGATGAATTTTTGTAAAGACAATCTGGATTTTCTTTATTTTTGTGAATGTAAACCCATCTATTAGAGGTAAAATTTGAGAAAACTCTTGCATTATTTGACTGTTTGTTCAGCAGACTCCCACAGACTCTCATGATTCATACAAGTAAAACCATGATCAATTTTGTGACGACCATATTTACAACATCCTTAGAGATAAAATAAAAAATAGCATCCCACCAAAGTTACCTCATCCTTCACCTACCCATATCTTACCATGGATCAGATCGGATGTGACATGATCATTCAATCAGCAAATGTTTATTAACTGGTTGCTGCACCCACATATTATATTAGGCATTTTGAGACTCTCTTTAGTGTAATCCTTAGGTGATATCTACCAATGGCAGAGAGAACCCTAGTTTCTTTGTGGATCCTTACTTTTATCAGCTTGGGCTTTTGCTCAAATTTAGTCTTTGATACATTCAATAAGTTTTGAGCATCTCCTATGTACCAGGGATTGGACGAGACACCAGGGAGGCTATGGAGAACAAGACAGGTAAGATCCCTGCCATTGTGGGTCTTACAGTCTCAACTGCACAGGGAACCAGAGATGTATGTATACCAACAACCAGACTCCCTTCCTAGTGGTCATGCTGTTTGCTGAGGTCAAAAAGAGAATCCTTACTAAGAGGGAAAAAAAATCATCAAAACAGAAGAGACAGACAACCTGATAACCATTAGATTCTACACTAGACTCAAACCTTAGACAAGGCACTTCAGCCAGTGAACAGCCAGCCTCACTTGTGAGCAATCTCTTTCTACCAGTATGCCCAACCCTATTCCCAGTAGGCCAAGGGCTATCTGTTCTCTCATTCAGAGTTAAATGTGAAAGGTAGGGACTGACCTAGAAAATGATTTTCTTTGGTACCAATACCCTGTGTTTTGCAAATGATGGGAACTTTTTGTTTTTTTGGAAGCAATGCTTGAATTGTTGCCCAAGTGTCTCTCTCCTGTCTTTCTTGTATTAACCCGATCAGGATAGTCTCACTGCTATGATAAATAGACCCCAATCCCAATGGCATAAAACAACACTTCATTTTTCACTCACTCACAAACCAGGTTTGGGGGAAGAGCTCTGTTCCACAGTTATCCAGGGACTTAGGCTCATTCTCTCTAGTTAAACTGATCCGAGTAGACACAAATCCAGTCTCAACCACTTTCTAGTGATTTTGGGGGGTAAGTTACCTAAGTCATCATTTTCTTATCTGGATAATATTAGTACCTACCTCATAGATTTTTGAGTCAACTTACTTGGCATAGTAATTGACAGATGTTAAGTACTTAATAATGTGATCTATTATTAGTAATTTTCTACCTCTGGTGATGCCACCACCATTTTCCAGAGGCTGGAAGGAAGTATGGCCAGGGTTGGAGGACATGTGTCCCACGTGTTATGATAATAGGTAATACTTAGGAAGCTACATAGTCTTTGAAGCTCTTTTCAAAATAACTCCCCCCCCCCAACATCCCAGTTTTAAAAATAAGGCAGCAGAGACACAGACAGCTTAAGCTGTCTCTAGATGGATCTCTTGCTGTGCTATATTTCTCACTGTGCTATATTTCTCTTCAAATTGGAATATGTTGCATTTTCCCTACAAGTAATGTTACATGTTCTGGCAGATTGTAATCTCCAAAAAGGAGCATACAATCGTGTCTACTCCCACATGCTCTTGTGGAATCTTGCCAGTTTCCATCAATAGATGGAGTCTGTTGCCCCACCTCTTGAACCTACATGGGCTTGTGATTGGTCCAACTGACAGAGTACAGTGGAATTAATGGCTAGATGACTTTTAAGGCTAGATCATAAAAAGGTACAATTTTCTTTTTATCTTGGGCTCTGTTTATCTTGTGCATGACATTTGCTCTTGGAACCTAGTCACTAGGTTGTGAAGAAGCCCAGACCTTACGAAGAGGCCACGTGTAGTGTTTCAGCCAAGAGTCCTATGGTGGTGTCAGCCAGCATCCAGAATCAACTGCCACATATGTGAGTGAGCAAGCCTAGAGATAATTCCAAATCCTAGCCTAACCTCTGCTGATGCCCAGTGGACAGAGAAGAGCTCTCACTGCTGAACCTTGCCCTACAGTGTATATTCATGAACAAAATTAAAACTGTTGTCTTAAGGCTGTAAATTTGGAGTTAGTTTCCTAGGTAGTCAGAGTCTCTGGAACATCATAGGTAATTAGAACTGGTAAAATACTTGTATAGAGGGCTAAACTTCAGATATTTACAGGTTCAGTAGGCTTTTGTGTTTCAATATAAGTACTTAACCTAACTTGAAATGGTTTCTGAGGAAAAATATATGTCAGTTCCCAATCAAATTATGACTGAGTTTTAGGAACACAGCTTCCTTGCAGTTTGGGAACAGTGTCCTCCCTGTCAATGCTGTGGCCAGTTCTAGGAGATCTGGGTTTCCCAGATGCTAGGCCACATGCCCTGGTGCAGTCTCACCTGCGGCCTTCTGCTGGTGGGGACCTCAATGAAGGAGCATCCTGTGTGGATGACTGTACTTGTGCCATTCTCCTTGGGTAACTGTTTTCCTCCTTGTCTGCCTTTGTCTCCCTCTCCCACAACTATTCTGTTCACTCTTCTGCCTAGTGTTTTCTTGTTAGATCCTGATGTCTCCTTGACACTCTCTTTTGGTTCATTTCCAATGTTTCTAGGCCTATTTTCTGCTCTAATGGCTTGTAGTAAAGCTAGGAAATCCCTCTTGGTCAGGTAAGATTTAGCTTATTCAGCAAACTCTTTTTCCTATTAGCAAAACTGCCAAAATGGCAGCTGTCCCATTGACTTGCAGCTTCATAGGCTGGTCAAACCTAGTATGTGGAATCTTCAAAATGTGATCCTTTTGTTCTTTTGCAAAGAGGCATCTCTGCCCCTTCTGCTATAGGGAAACTAAAACCTCTAACTCTCTTCTTCCCTTCTTAAAGTTCACTCCTTCCTAATGGTCTTCCCACCTTTCTGTAAGAAGCATTCATTCATTTGTTTATTCAATATGTATTAACTTCATACAGTAGGCCTGGAGTTGGTCGTCAGTGAAAACTTCCCTTCTGTGTCCAAGGACTGGTGAGCTTCTGCCTATTGTTCTTCATTTGCTTATTGTAGCTACTGGGCAGATGTGCTCCAAATACCCAGACTTTGAACAATCAGGACTTGTTACAGCTAAGTGGGATATTGCTAGGGTAATATAAGACCAGGCAGTCTTTGAAAAGATTGCAATCTAGTTCGAGAGGCTGGGCAACATTTGCAGCTGAGAGCCAGAGCAATATCATCCATCTTGGTTAAAAATCTCATGGTACCTAATGTCATGCTGGACACCTAATACCTACTCATTAAATTGCTAAGTGGTTAGTGAGTAAATCAATGACAGAGGATATGTGATATTAAGATGAATTTGGAGGAAAAGTGAGCTTTGGGTTTTAAAAGATAGAAAACATTTGACACATCTAAGAGAAGTCAAAATATAATCCATAAATAATGTCCTGAAAATATCCTAGTGACAGAATTGGTGTACCCACCCATCTGAGATCAATAAAATGGTTGGGAAAAGAAAAACAAAGTATGTAATCTATAAGGTGGGCCCAGAAGAGCTAGAATTGATCAACTTAGGCTGAATTTGTTCCAGTAAACAACAGGAAATTAGCAAAAGGTCAGAAGCAGTCAAATAATGTGTGTGTTAAACCATGTTACAATATTTTAAGTTAAAATTTTAACAACCTGTTTCCTTTTGCTTTAGATAAGTTATGCTTTTTAAAAGTCTGCTTATGTGATAAGATTTTTTCATTTTTCTCCATTTTGCTCATAGAAAATTTCTAACTTTTAAAATTAAAATGTTGTGATTTTTCTTTTTCCCTCAAAATTGTGTAAATAGCCTTTTTAACCTTAGTTCGGTAATATTTTTAGGTTGAGCTTTATCCCATCATAGTTTTAGACATATAAACTATTACTTAATAAAGTCATGTTCATGTAAAACCTAAATCAACTGAATAATTCAAGCTTTCAAAGCATTTTATATAAAACTATACTATAATGATTATATAATTTTAATTGGTATACATTATGAGACCTCAGGGACATGACACTATTACTCTAAAAACATCTTTGAAGCAAGTCACCAATGAAAGATTAAATTCTGTTCAGTGAAGTTTTTGTTGAAAATCTTTATCTCATTTCATTTTATCTGAAGTCTTGAATTCTGGCCATCAATACATGTGTTTGACAAGTATCAGAATGTCCTTAACCAAAATATGCCATTCTTAAGAAAAATACCATACGTCATACATGCAAAAAAACCAAACTATGTATAATATGTATGTATAGTGTAAAGCATAGCAGAAAACAAATCCCTGGGTAGCCAAACAAACAAACAAACAAACAAAAATTTGTTAATCGTTGTAGTGAAGTACAAGGTTAGACTTTGCTATTGATGATAACTCTGCTACAGCAGCTTGATGACAAGAACTATCCCTAAGGTTTTAGCCTGAGGGAACTTGAGTCAGCAATTTTTTAACTCTCCAATTAACTAAATATTTTAAAATAGTTGTGGACAGATTATTTATTTATTTTATCCTTTTGCAGTGCATGGAAGTTGAACCCAGGACATCATACATACTTTGCAAGTGCTCTTGGCTGTGCCCTCAGCTCATTTCTTTTTTTTTTTTCTTTTCTTTTTTTTAAATTTTTTATATTGAGATGGGGTCTCACTAAATTCTGCAGGCTGCCTCTGGCCTCAAGTACATGATTCTCCTGACTCCACCTCCAGAGTTGCTGGGACTACAGGTGTGAGCCACCATGCCCAGGCCTGTGGCCAGTCTTTAGCTGGCTCTCATGGTGAGTGAAAAGTAGGCTTTATACTTTGAAGACATCACTCACCAATGCTGTTATGAATATTTGGAAATGGAAATTGATTTCTGTGTCCTGAGGCTGTGGCCAACTGCTGATTCTTGTTCCCTCCTGGCTATTCAAGAAGGAGTGACATGGGGACATTGGCAAGTCCTGAGCTGTCTTGGAGCCCCAACTGCCACGGGTGGTTAAAGCAACATCCATTCTCTGGGGGGGGGTTCTCTTTACAGAGACCTTGAACAAAAATTTAAGTGGATGTTATAGTTTTCATGGACTTACTTTTTCTGGTATATTCAGATGTTTTCACAAAATGGAAGCCGTTTAAGAAAGATGCAACCTCTGATCCAAATTCCACTTTGTAAAAGAAGCTGTCTCTCAAATTTACTGTGTACATCTCCAAATATTTTGGCCAATTTCCAACCTTAAAAGGACAACCCAGCACTAGTTAGAAAAAATGACTCTCTCCTTTGACTTTCAAAACAGCCTACATATTAATGCCAAGAAATAATCAAAAGGCTGTTACCGACCTCATCTGCATTGTGTCAGAAGGATTACTTTATTAAAGTTATAAAAGGCACAAAATTTGGTTATGACACTGGTTGACTAAAAGACGCCAATTTTGTGATTTTTTAAAAAATAGATTTAACATTATATTGTGCCTGGATTTAAGATTAAGACAGACTCTTTTGCACACTAGTAAAATGTCCACATAAATTTTACCATTTTAAGTGCATGATTCAATGCCATTAAATACATTTATCTTGCTGCGCAGCCATTCTCCCCTCCATCTGCAGAACTTTTTCTTCTTCCCAAGCAGAAGCTCCATGCCCATTAAACTGACTGGCCATCTTCCCTTCCTTACCAGCCCCTCGTGACTGGCATTTTTCTATTTTTAAACAGAAATGTTTAATTGAGTTTAAAATAAACCTACTACTTTTCTTTCTTTTATGTAAGCTCTTCAGTGGATAATATCTCTCCTAAAATCACTAAACTAATTAGAAGTTTCTTAGATTCATACAAATGGACAAAATTTACAAAGGGTTCCATGATGCAGTGTTTTCAGACATACAATGGTGGGCATGTGTTCTTGGTGGGGAAAGGGAGGGAGATGGTGGGATAAAACCTGTGTTTCAAATCACCTACTTAAACCACGGTCAGTACAATTTTTAGGTAATCACTCAGCTTACTCATCCAATGGAAAGCCATTCAACCTGGGAGAGTGTCTAGTCCTAGATTCAAACAGTCTCATATTAGATACTCAGTTTAAGTAATAAGTATAGAATCAATATGATTATGGTAGAATATTTGGAAAATGCCGAAGAATATAAATAAGAAAAAAATATTAGTATTAACATTATGTGGCCTAAAGACAGCCACTACTAATATTTTAAAATTAAAAACATTAGATGTAAATTTACTTCAATACAAGATTAAAAGAACTCAAATGAAACTGAAGATTTGAAGTTCAAATAATCTTTTTTGTTTGTTTTTTGTTACATAGGGTCTCACTGTGTAACCCAGGCTAAGTTCAAACTCAGGTCAATTTTCCTGCTTCAGCCTCCCGAGTGCTGGGATTACAGATATGTACCACTATACCCAACCAGATAACTGTTTCTTTAAAACAGGAATTACTTGTTTCTAACTAAGATAAATTTCTAATTAAAAGTTAAAAATCAATCAAACATTAAGGGATTAGGAATTCACTTTTTAAGAAAATAGTTTCTTAATGGTATAAGGCCTCACAAGTGAATTGGCCATATTATCAATATGGATCACTTATGCAAAGAGAGCACAGTGAAAAAGGATGGATGATATGAAGCAATTCTTTCATCAGACCTGTAATATCTGTCTCAACCAGGTAGTGTCATCCTCCAAGTCTGCACTCAGACCCTGTTCCTAACTGTATGATACAGTACAATATAAACCCCAGTTTTATGGCTCACCACACAGTTCTACAGTAGCTTATCTATCTCCTCCATTAACCTCTACTCTCCCTGAAGGTAAACATGGGGCAGTTATGGGGCAGTTAGGTTTGTGTCTTCAGTACACAGTACAGTAGCTGCTCTGATCAAATAACTAAATGAAGAAACAAATGAACAAGCTTGATGTTGACCTTGAAAACAAGTATATTGTCTTTCCTTGCTGAAAATGAAGTCACTGGCCTCCTCATTAGTCAGGAGAAGCTCTGGGGAAGGGAGTTTCATGCAGAAGGGTTAGTATGGTGAAGGCTCAAAAGCAAACTGGAACATGTTTTTAAGGGGCTGGTGGAAGTCATTCCCAGAGGGCTTTCGATTACTAGTTCATCCAAATAAAATCACTAATCTGTGTAAGGCACATGTGTGCTGAGGGGCAGTCTGATTACAGGGTTCCATCATTGCCAGTCAGGGAATGCAAGTCTAAGTAGAGCTGTTCTATGTTACAGAAATGCTGGTGCCTCCATTCTATAGGTGTCAGTAAAGGCTTCTTCATGGCTCTACATAATCACGATTTAAAGCCTATTGCCAGTCTTCATTGCAAATTTACATTAAAGGATTGGCTTACATTCATATTAAGTAGCATTAATTGTACTCACTGATCCTTTCACAAGAACATTACAAAACCACAGGTAGCTTAGAGTGGAGCTTTCAAGTCATCCCAAGCTCCTGGTGTCTGCTGGAAACAGGTAAATAATGATCCCGTCTGGTGGAGAGCTTGCTGCTCCTGGCATAGCTTTGTAGAACTCTGTTGCTCAGATGCTTCTTTCTCCAATCACCACCTGGAAGTCCTCCCAGAGGTCTGCAGGTCTTGCCTCCTATGTCCAACACCTTAACAAACAAATTACTAGTTGTCAGAAGCAAGTAGACTTTCAACTCCAGCTTAATTAAAATTAATCTTTCAAATTTTGAGACATGTTATTCTATCCACAAAGTGGTGCTCAATAAGTATTTGTCAAATAAGTGAAAGAGGGAAGGAAACATTAAAGAGAGAGTGGGTTTGCCTTTTCTGAAGTTAGTGTTAAGGAGAACACTTACTGGAAATTATCACAGGTGAGCACAGGGCTCTGCTTCTGATCATAGCCATTCCATCTTCCCATGTTAGCCCATTTCAGTCTCACTGTGAGCTGCACACATTAACTTATCTTTGAGGATAATTCATTGTAGGACTTAGAAGGTTATTAATGGCATCTCAGTAGGATCCTTCTATTTGTCTATAACAGAGGATCGTCTGAGGGCTATGCAATTCCCAGAGGTCTCAGTTCTCTCCTGCTAAGACAGAGACCCTGACTCCAGGGCACATCCATGTCATTCCAACTTCTCAGCATCAACCTAGGTTTGTTTTTGAAGAATGGAGCTGTGTGGCCCATCAGCAGTGTGGGGTTAGGTACATGACAGTATGAAACAGGATATTCCTAGTTATATGACTCAGAGGCTGCCCTGGCAAGCATCCATGAAGTGCCAGGCTATTGTAACAAGCAAATGAGGTCTGGGAATGCTAACCATATAAAAGGGATACATTCCCAGCAGCCCTTGCAGTAGTCAGGGCTGAAGTCACCAGGAGAGAGAAAGACTGCCTAAGAGTGACACGGGCAGGGAAGCGAAGGTCCTCACATTGCTCAGAGTCCCAGCTGGATCTGAGTTGCAGGGACAGTGGAGAAGAGCACTGGCCTGAGTGGACCCCCAAGAGCTCTTGGTTAGACTCTTTCCAGCAACCTGAGAGGAGAGATACAGTGTCTAATCACTGGTCCCTCCAGAGGCTGGAGTCAGAATCACAGCAGCATTGTTGAAAGATGCCAATTCCTGAGCCAAATTCAGAACTTGAGAATCAGAGTCTATAGAGGTAAGGCATTGGATCTGCCTATTTATAAAACTTCCTCAGTTATTCTTAATTCACATCAACTACACTTTGGGAGCCCCCTGCGCCTCTTAATCTTCTTAACTACAAGGTTCCCTTCCTGTGGACTGATTGCCAAGCACTAGAAGTTTCAGCCAAGCAGGTGGCTGCTCAACATACAACATGAGGAGGGAAGTCCTGTGTCCTTGCATTTAACAAGTAATGCTTTAGGTCTCAAGGGCAAGTCTTGCCTTTAGGGGATAGTAAGTTATAAAATCACAATCATACCCATAACCCAACATGATGGACCACCTAGTCTCATTATAGACTCCCCTTGTGGATATATACCACTGATTTCAAGGAGACCCACAGCCTTATAGGAGGTTATCAGTGCAGGTCACTACAACTAGAAAACAACTCTGACCAAGTTGCCTATTTGTTTTGGGGATAATTCACAAAATTCCGAGGACCAGTACAGAATCCTAAGTGGGGATGGCTCCTTGAAAGATCAAGGCGGCCAAACTAGGATAAGTGGTCATCCTAAATTGGTAATAGAGGGCAGGGAGCATGCTCTATTTGTCCTTATCCTTTTTGGAAAGCCTAATTTGGCACTCAGTGTTGAGTAGTGTCAGTAGTTCTTATTCAAATGAGGCTAGCTTAGGTGCTGACCACTTGGGGTTTGAAAAGGAGAGAACCCAGCCAGCAGGACTGATATGGCACAGGTAGATTCCCTCACAGCAAGATGCTGAGGGCTTCCATCACAACTCAGTGCTGTGTACTCCATTACTTGGGCGGTGAGGTGTGGCTGACAGGGGTTGAAGGTTACACCATGCCACCTAAATATACCTCTTCCTTGTACAGCTCTTTTTAGCTTCATCAGAGTAAACCACCTTTCAAATACCATATAATTACTCTGAGAGTTTCAAAAATTAAATCACATTTCCCTCCTGGTTAACCTGATCATTTCTGAATTCTGTCTTCATTTTGGATTGATCTTTTTTCTCCTTCGAGGTCATAAGTTAATGAAGAATGAACAAGGGAAATTCCTGTTTCAGGAAACCTTCATAAAGCAGAAGTATACTTTGTTCACTGACTTCACTGTAGGTTCCTGCTTTCTTGAAATTGCACACCTGTTTCCAGGGAATGGTCGGTCAGGTCAACAAGACAGCATTGGCTTAGTTTGTGGGAGCATGCCAAAGAAACTTCAGGATATTGTATGTTTTTCTTTTGATTTGAATTCCCAAATTCAAATTAGCAAGAAGAAAGAGTAGCAGCCATTTATAGGTAATTAGTGAGTTTATGCTGTGTGATTCATGGCATCCTACTCTAGATCCCTGTTTATTGGGGATTTCTTGGCAATATTTATGAGGCACATTACTCAGATCTTCTTACTCTTCCTGAGAGTATTTTTAACTTTACCTAAGCAATACCCTATGACCATCAGAATTAGTCATATCTCATTACCCACTTATGAAGTAAGTTAGTATTAATCTCTCATTACTGGATGATGACAAAATCAAATCCCAAGGAAGTTGATTTCAGCCCAAGAGCGCATGGTAATCAGTCAGATCCATGATCCTTAAATGTCCTCCGTCCTCTCAGGCCACACATTTGTCATCTTTCCTTAGCTTCAGTGGGATATACTTAGACCAGCATTTAGAAAATATGTTCTGTTTATATAGCGGGTCCTGTGTTTATGAAAGGAGTATTTGATTTTAGTCTCACATAAGAATCACCTAAAGAGCTTTGGGTAAAATGCTACTGCTGGGGTCTTACTACCAGAGATTTTGATTTATTTGGTCTAATGTGTGAGGCCCAAGATTGGGTCTTTTGTTTTTAAAATAATAAAGTCAATTAGGAGCTTCCTAGGTGAAGGTCACGTGCAGGGAGGGCTGAGAATGCTGATCTAGGCCAAGAAAGCAGGAGATCATGGGATGCGGAAGCTCTTGCCTGCCACACCTCAGTTGCTGCTGTGTGCACTACTTCAGTTGTATCTGAGGTTGAAAATTCAACTTACCCACACTTGTTGAAGGGAAGTGTTTTCTGAGATTATTTTGTATGGCACTAGGAAGCAGGAGACATGAGTTGTTCTAACATGGTACCTTTCTTTTCTCATCTGTCCAAAACATCCTCATAATAGCCCTGCTCATCTCATTTCAAAACAATCATGGAAATAGTTTGCCAAAATTAAACTCTCCACAAATATAGAGTATAATCCTAATGATTCCTTTAGGAATTAGACTCAGCTGTTGATGCTCTGCTGGGCCTTTGCATATCTAGTGGGAAGCTTTGTGAAAATCTAGACACATGGCAATAAAGCCTGCCGCAACAGAAGTTTTGTAACCACAAGCTTTGCAAGTTTAAATAGAGAAGAGAGATGAAACAAGACTGGGCTATTCTCCTGGACTATTTTATAGTGGGTAATGTTATTTTGGGCTGGGATTTGGCTCAGTGGGTAGAGCGCTGTGCTGCAGTCTCTGAGGTCCCGAGTTCAATTCCCAGCACCGCAAAAATGGGAGAAGGACCTGGCAATCCACTCCCAAGGCAATCCTGAAGCACTCAGCCATTGAAAACCCTATGAGGGTCGCGATGAGTCGGATACTGATGTGACGGCACCTAACAACAACAACAATGTTATTTTAAGCAAGTTCCAAAGTAAGTAAAGCTTTTCTTCTATGCTTCGTGCTACTGTAGACTAGGAATGATGCTTTTTTTTTTTTTTTTTTTTTTTTTTTTTTTTTTGTAATATTTACCCACCCCAACCCCCAGTGAATTTGCTGGTCTGGAGCCACCAGATCAAGTATCATGCTAGAGTGGTCTCTGCCAAAGCTCGGACATGCTCCTGACCACGTCACTTCTGCCTGTGGGAGCCATATCTTGTTATTGTTTGTGGATTTCATCCATCTGCACCTACCCTAGAGCAGTTATTTTTTTTATTTTTGGAGGGGGTAGGCAGAAAGAGAAGCAAGCAATGTGAATGGGGAACTGGTACTTATATCAGAATAACAAATATAGTGACAGGAAAAGAGTTCATTTTTATAGACTCTGCATTACCAGTTATGTTTGATTTGGGGAGTTAAGTTTAAACCCTATTATCACACAAGATCGTGTATAAAAAGCCAGTGACTACATTTTCTTAATGAGTCATAAGAGTCTAAAATTTTGCATATTTTTAAATGTATTTTTACATATTTAAAAAAAATTTATAAAGTCTTCAACCAGCATAAGGATTAAACAACATATAGTTTTAGATTTGACAAATCTCTGTGTTGAAAATTATTTGAAGTCATGATTCTTAGGAAATTGGAACTGTAGCTGTTTCTGTCCTATGCCTTGAGAGAAAGAGAGACTTGGAAGTTCGTGCTGTTTGCCAAGTGTGTCAAGAGTCCTGTTCATCCTAGATGACAGCTGGCACACACAGACAAGTCACTTGCTCTACTTTTTTCCTTCTTCTTCTTCTTGGTAAAGAAATAGCAACTACTTGCCAGCCTACTTCTTTGCAAGGAGCCAACAAAGAGTTTGCATAATGAGTCTGCCATTTTATATCATTTGATGTAAATTGTTGCCATCAGAGTAAAAGCCCATTTGTAGGGAGACCTTAGGTAATGAGGTCAGAAAAGAAAATAATATTTACACTAACTTTGATGAAAGAGTATGGTATGAGCATCTAGATTAGATTTCTTTAATGGAGTTAGTCTCATATTCCAGGCATATTTGGTTGTTTGGAACTGAATAATAATTCCCTTCTGCTGGGAACCATGGTGCACACCTGTAATCCCAGCCACTCAGGAGGCTGAGGAAGGAGAGTCTTGAGTTTGAGGCCAGAGGCAGCCTATATAACTTAATGAGACTCTGTCTCAAAAATAAAAAAGGGATTAGGGGTGCATCTCTGTTGCCTAGCATGTGTGATGCCCTGGGCTCAACCCATCAGTATTACTAAATAAATTAGTAAGTAAGTAAATAAATAAATAAGATTTACTTCTAAAGAGAAACCAACCAGTGCACCTTTGGCTATTCCAAAGTCTAGTATTTGCATGAAAACGTTGGTTATTTTGGAGTCCAGCTCAAGAGTACAGGAACACACAGCAAGTTTTCTGAAATTCAAAGCTGTTTTCCTGAATGATGTGCCTGCAAAGGATGCATTTCTCGACATCATATCTCCTGGCTTAGTCAAATAATGGCAACATTAGGAATCTTTGAGGGGTACAGGACTCTCCTGCCCTTCATGCCCAATGACAAGAAAAATAACAGCCTCATGGATCTTTCAGTGATCTCTGCTCCTGGTTGAGTGCTACTTCTGGTCCCTCATCAGTATTTGTCTGCTCTCCCTTCAGCCCTGCCCACCCGCATTCTCCAAGGTCCTGTAGATGCAAGTGGCTCAGGCTTTGTTAATTGGGTTATCTGATTCTACTCTCCCACCCCCATAGCTAAATTTGTTTGAGATTTCACAGTGCTTCTAAATTTATATACATAAACAAACAGGGACACGCTTTTCTTCAAGCCATTTATTAGAATCAAAATTAGGAAGAGTTTTTAACCTTCATATGATTGAGCTAATGAGAGATGCCAT